>AP025063.1:31108061-31169821 GCA_036186865.1 Eustoma russellianum | reverse complement strand
GTGAAGCGCCTCATGTAGGCGTTCGAAGTGTTCTGACGGTTCTAAATTTCAGTTTTTCTGTACGGGAAAGCTCCAGGACACATGGAACGCTACATGAAGCGCCTATAGTGACATGAAGCGCCTCATGTAGGCGTTCGAAGTGTTCTGACGATGCCAAACTGCAGTTTTTCTGCAGTAACTTCCACCCAACTCCTTTCTTCTTCAACCCTTCCATATTCAACTCTTAAAGATCCATCTTAACATCTAAATTCATCATACTTAACATACATCTAATCATGAATTGAAGCTTAGTTGTGCCTAACAACATCCACTCTAACTCTTCAATCTTTCACCATCTTCAAAGATTGTCATCAACAACAACCAACACAACAAGTCTACAACAATGTCAACTCTCATCCCTCAATTTCCTGCACATACTCTCAACGTCAAAGTGTAGACAATCAACATAAGAGTAGAGCAAGACAATAAGCAAGTCAAGATATACACTTTATGGGCATGCTCGACAACAACAAAGCACCACACAACTATTTTCAGAGATATGGCCCAAAGAACAATACTTTGCACAATTAGCAACAAGACTTACATATAACAAAGCATTTAAAATAGTCAAGACAAGAATACCAATGTGTGATTCATGTTTTCTCTTGTAAGAACATAGGGCCTAAGTATCAAAATTTACATAAAGCGTATAGAAAGATTACTTGCCTTGGAATCTAGTTAATCTTACGGATTTACTGCAGAATTTCGGTAAGGATTGCACCTAGTTTGACCGCAAGTTCTTCCTTCTCTTCTTCTTCCCTTCTCTCTTTCTCTTTCTCTCTTTTCCTCTCTTCTTTCTCCTTTCTTTCTCTGCAGCCGTTTCTCTCCTTTCTTTGGTGTAGAAAACGCCCGCCCTTATGCTGAGATGGGGAGTTATACTAACTTCCTATAACTCCCCTTAACTCCTAGTAGGGGACCATTTAGGTAATTTCCCATACTTTCCTTTAATTCTATTTTTAACCCCTTTCTTTTGTTCTTCTATTGTTTTATGTAACTAAGTCTCATAACTTACATAATTAATTAGGTTGCCTTTAATGTTGACCTAAGTATTGAAAGTTGCGCTTAAAATCACGGGATGGTAACAAGTTCAAACCAAGAATTTTAACCAAATGAGAAAACCCAACTACTTAATCTAACATATACTAAATTACGTAAAATATCAAGAACTTATAAGTGAAAAAGAAAGTTTTTATTAACAGATAATCAAGTATATACTAATAATTCAAAGTTTTATAAATCTTCAATCATAAGCTACAATGTTAGAAAGGAGGAGGAAAAAGTCTGTGTTTCATGGTGTTTAAAAAGGGACCCTGAAGATAACATGGAGAAGAAAGAAAATAAAAGCAACCATCGTTTACATATACCGGTTAAAGATGTTCTAGATATGAAGGGTCAAAAGCCCCTTGCTCCACCTCCAAGATCTTTCTATGGGAGGTAAATGATCCTAGCTGAATTAAATATCTTTTATCCAGTCGGATATATTGTAAAATTATATGTGTTTGAACATTCTTAAGATCATTCGAGCATGAAATAAATTCTCTCAGTCGGATCGAATCAATTTTAAAGATGCTCGAGCTTCACTTGAATATGCTCGAATAGCTTTTAGCATTCAAGTATTCAAGCTCAAGCTCGATTAATTATGAGCTGTCAAACGCTTGACTCCACATTTGGTACTTTTTGTTTTTAAAAAACCATTGAGAGGTGAGAATCAAACGCGAGACCTCAAGTTGGAGAAAAACGATACTTAACCGTTAGACCGTTATTACTTGATATCAAACTCTAGGTGATAAAATTATTAAGTAATCAATAACCTCAAACCACATAAACCGATCTTGATAAATGTTGGCACCATCTTGAGCAAAATATATCAGCAATCAACATTATGCGTCACGAGCAACAAACTCAAACCTTCTAGCTTCAAACACAACTAATTGCCATTGGGAACCAACCCAGTCTTTCTTAGCATACAACCGTAGCAATTCTTATCTTCTAACTCTCAAGTAACTTGAAAAGTCCTCAATTTCAGCTTTTCTAAGTAAGTTTAGCGTAAAAATTCTGTACTCTTCGGTTCAATATCTCAAAGAAATGCAAGACTCAAAAAGCATTTCCAATTGTTAGAATACAATTTTGATGATTTGCACATGTTTGGCACTTGGAACGATAGATTAGGCGCTTCATGTTGTGTGTTGGAAGTCAGTATACTTCGAACACTCACTTTAGGGCGCTTAATGTGCCTTGGTGGAATCCAGTTACACTTCGAACGCTTAACATTAGGCGCTTTATGTGAAGTGTCTGGATGTGCGTACACTTCGAACGCCTACATTAGGCGCTTCATGTGAAGTGTATGGAAGTCAGAATACTTCGAACGCCTACATTAGGCGCTTCATGTGTTCTGATGAAAGTGCGAACACTTCGAACGCCTACATTAGGCGCTTCATGTGTTCTGATGAAAAGTGCGAACACTCTCGAACGCCTACATTAGGCGCTTCAAGTGGTCCACCAAGTCAAAAGTACTTTTTCCCAGAATGGGCACGTACACCCAAGTACTTTTTCTGAGAAAATGTCAGATTTAGTTCGAACAAGCATGAAGGGTAACATTAGGCGCTTCATGTGACTTCGAACGCCGCTTCAGCTGCCCACATAAGGCGCTTAATGTGACTTCGAACGCCAGAGTTCATTTTCACATTAAGCGCTCGATGTCACTTCGAACGTCTGTTCATTAAACACAATAGGCGCTTCATGTGACTAACGTTACAAGGTCTTTTTGCCTTCATTTCTAACATCAGTTGACTCTTTGTACCCTCTTCTTTTAGTGCTATTTTTCACAGGCTCTCCTTCAATCCTGATAATGCAAGATTTCCATTTTTGGCTTTCTTTTTGAAGTCTCTCCAAAAGTTTTGCTACATGTCAAGGGATGATCTCAAATGTTGATGAAGTACCATCACAAGATGCCAAAGCCCATTATTGGCACTGCAGAGGCTTTCAAACGGGAAAGAATTCAAAAGAGAGATAAAAGAAGGGTTTCTTTCTCTTCTTCTCCAACTTTCTACATCTCATGCTCTCAGATTTTCTCTCAAGCTCAAGCTCTCAAGATACTTGTAAACATTGTATATTTTACTTTATTGTTGAGAGTAATTATTGTAAGAAGAAGAAGAGTTTTCTTCTTGGTGAGTAATATTGTGAGAGATTGTGTAGATTGTTGGTCAAGGAGCAAGGGTGCTTCTTGTTTGAGATTTTCTAGACTTTGAAGGGTTAGTTGATAGTGTGTGGTGCACTATTCTCCCTACAAGATTTCTTTGAGGGCAAAGAAGATCTTTGGAGGCTAGACTTCAAAGAGTTAGATCTCTCGGTTGTGGTCTAGGTGTGTTGCCTAGTTTTTCTAGTTGTTGGATTTTGTTTTTGATTGTGTTTCCCCCATTGAAATAACAATCCCCTTTTCAAAATCCTTCTTGTGAAAAATCAGAAGGTAGAGGAGTAGAGTCATTGGCTTGAACCTCTATACATACTTGTGTTCTTTACTTCCTTGAAAGTTTTTATTCATTCTAAAGAACACACTCAAGTATTGGTTGTACTCCAAAATGGAAAATATCAATAAAATATCCATACTTGGTGAACACACTATTCAACCCCCCTTCTAGTGTGTTCTAAGGGACCTAACAATTGGTATCAGAGCTACATCTTGTGATTTTGAGTTTAAATAGCAAGATTTGATCTTCATAGTATGGATCCCTTTGTTTTTTGATGATGCTAGTTCTCCTAATGGATGCCTCAAGAAGAAGGAGGCAAGAGACACTTCTCCCTTCTATTTCAAGTGTCCATGTCAAGGTTCCAATGTTTGACCCCTTAAACTACCCACTATGGAAGTCCAACATGGAAACAATATTTACGTTCGTGTGAGTACATGATATGGAGAGAAGTTTCAAAAGGCTCCATTATTCCTGTTGATATTGATGATCCTACTCCTGAAGAGGAGTTACAGTTTGCCATAAATAGCAAAGCTCTTGCTATTTTGAATAGCTCTCTTACTCCAAATGAGAGAGCTCAGATTCAACGAGTCCAATCCGCACACGAGGCTTGGACAAAGCTTGAGATGATCCACGAAGGAACTTCTCAAGTAAGGAAGGCAAAAAGGAGACAGTTAATCAAGCAGTTTTACAACTTTACTGTCCCCAAAGGTGAAAAAATAGAAGAGTCTATCCAAAGATTCACCAAGCTTGTCAACCTTCTCACAGCGGTTGGCAAGAAAATCGAACAAGAGGATCTCAATCACTGCTTCCTAAACAGTTTAGGAAGAGAATGGAACGCGAAGGTGACGGCCATTGAGGAATCCAAGGATTTGGAGACCATCACCTATCTTATCACTTATGAGATTCATCTAGATGCGCAAGAAAAGAACGACCCCATTCGCCACTCCACTAAAGCTCTTGCTTGCGAGTCGGAGGACTCGGATGATGAAGTCGGACTTCTTGTTAAAAGATTCCGACGTTTTGCGCGAAAGAATGGAGATGAAACTAAAAGATTTATCAAGGATAAATTCTCCAAGGACAAGGTGAAGGACCAAGAAATTAAATGCTATAAGTGTGGGAAGTTTGGTCACTTCATGAAGGATTGTCGGGTGAAGGAGCCGCAATTCAAGGACAAGAAAGCCATCTACCAAAGGAAGAAGGCCTTGCAAGCGAAGCATTCCCATTGGGAGAGTATTCTTTCTGGATCCGAGAGCGACAATGGTGACCATGATGATCTTGCACTCACCGTGTGGTTAAGATGATCTTGACAAGGAGTTCTTTTGCACTCATGGCCACGACGATGACATGGAGGTATGCAATATTTCATCTCACTGTAGATTAATTGATGAACGAGATGATTTAGTTCAAGAAAATGACATCTTAGATATTGAATATAAACATGTCAAGAAGGAATTTAGAGCATGCTTAAATGAATATAATGACACGTTAGAAGATCACATTGCATTACATACTTGAGCAATGACATATTTTTGACAATACATGTGATTGCACTTGAAAAGAAACATGATTTGATAAATCATGTGCTCAAGCCCTTGATGAGAAGAAAAATGATTCAAGGGTCAGTGCTAAAAAGGTAGAGGTTAAGGATGCTTCTAGACCAAACGTGAAAACTAAAATCAAGCTAGTGCCATGTATGCATCTAAGAAGGGAATAAAAGGAACAAGCACAAGTAGCCAAGGAGTCTAAAACCTCCTTGAAAAAACAAAGCACATGCCTAAGCCAAAGGCTAATGCACCAAAGGCATCACAACCTTTGGTTCATGTCGTGAGACAAAAACCTTCTTCGATTCCAAAGAAGGTTGTTCCTAAAAAGTGAAATACGATATGTGTCCTACGGCACAAGGCATTCGCACAAGCATTACACATCTTCACAAGCATACTCCTACGTGTTTTTATTGCAATAGGAAAGGTCATGTAGAAAGAGTATGTAGGGCCAAAAATTACAAGAGTCTTGTGTGGGTGCCGAAAGACGAGATGAAGGTAACTAACCTTCAAGGACCCAAAACAAAAAGGGTACCAACTTCATGGTTCTTTTGTAGGCCTTAGCACTCAATGGAGAAAGCGAAGACAATAAGGTCAAATGGGTCGTGGACAGTGGGTGTTCCAACCATATGACAGGAGACAAACGTCTTTTCCATAGACTCACTATACAAGATGGAGGAGTTGTCCACTTTGGCGGTAGCAAAGGCCAAATCAAAGGACATGGTATTGTGGGTAACGATTCCTTCTCTCTTAGTGATGTCTTATATATTGTAGGTCTTAAGTTTAACTTGATAAGTGTCAGTCAACTATCATCATCATCATCATCATCATCATCATCATCATCCGGACCCAGTATATCCTAACGACAGCAAAAGCTATCGTTAGGGTCTGGGGAGGGTAAGTGGTAGGCCGACAATACCTCTATCCCCAGGGATAGAGAGTCTGCTTCCAGTGAGACCCTCGGCTCTACCTGCATAAATGAAGTGTCAGTCAACTATGTGATGCTAATTATGAGGTAACGTTTTTGAAAACAAAGTGTGTTGTGAAGAGGGTAATAATATCTTATTTGAGGCTTTGCGTTTCAAAAATATTTACAAACTTAGCATCAACGATTTGGTTTCTCAAAATGTATCTTGCTTAGTTGCTAAGAATGACTTGACGCAACTATGACATAGACGTCTCGGACATATGTTTCAAAACATCTAAGTTTATTTGCGAAAATGATAAAGTCCGAGGCCTTCCAAAAATGAATTTCGAAAACCATGACTTATGTGACACTTGTCAAAAGGCGAAGCTTATGAAAACAAGCTTCAAACCCAAGACAAATATTTCCACCTCCAAGCCTCTACAATTGCTTCATATGGATTTGTATGGGGATGTTGGAACAAAAAGTTTGGGTGGTAAAGATTATACCTTCGTGGTAGTAGATGACTATACTCGTTATACGTGGGTAATGTTTCTAGCTAAGAAAAATGATGCATGTAGTGAGTTTATGAGTTTAAGTAGATGATTGAAAATCATGTGGGTGACACCATTAAAACCATCCGTAGTGATCATGGTGGTGAGTTTGATGGTGATTTCGAAAGGTTTTGTGTATCCAAAGGATACTCTCATGACCTTTCGGCACCTAAACTCCTCAACAAAATGGTGTGGCCGAACGAAAGAATAGAACTCTACAAGAAATGTGTAGAGCTTGCCCAAATTTTTTGGGCCGAAGCGGTAAATGCCGTCTGCCATGTGATCAATCGTGTCTATTTGAGACCATACCTAAATGTGACACCTTATGAGCTTTGGAATGGAAAAGTTCCCAACATTGGGTATTTCAAAGTCTTTGGTTGCAAGTGTTTCATACTTAATACCAAGGATACTTTGGACAAACTTGACCTCAAAGGGGATGAATGTATCTTTTTAGGTTATGCCTCAAATAGTAAGGCATTTCGTGTTTTCAACAAAAGGAGTCAAAAGGTAGAAGAATCAATCCATGTTAAGTTTAATGAGTAGTGACGAACCTAAACATAATGAGGATTGCGAAGAAATGAAGATGTGACTCCTCAAGAAAATTCTTGAGGATATTCCTATGGTTGTTCCACAACAAGAGATTGTTGATGATCCTCCAAATGAAAACATCTTCATTGACTTGAGAGTTGAACATATGAAGGTACTCCTCCACCTTGTGTGCGTGAACTAAGTGAGTCAAATTGAAATATTTCTCATACTCATGTTGATACACAAAATGTAGATAATGCATCACACATTCCGGAACATGAGATTCATGTGAATGATGAAGGCTCGTCACTTCCAACATGATCATGAGGAAGTTGGAGGAGATGTCTCCAATCTTCCTAGATCATTTAAGCACAAAAGTTCTCACCCACAAGAGTTGGTCATAGGTGATTTAAATAGGGGTATCACCACACGAAGGCAATATAGAGAGAATGCATTTGTCTCTCTTATAGAGCCTAAGAATATTAAAGATGCACTTCTTGATGAAAATTGGATCTTGGCTATGCAAGAAGAATTAAACCAATTTGAAAGAAGTGATGTTTGGGAGCTAGTTCCCAAACCACATGATCATCCTATTATTGGTACAAATGGGTTTTTCGTAACAAGATGGATGATGAAGGTAATGTCACTAGAAACAAGGCTAGGTTAGTTGCTCAAGGATACCGTCAAGAAGGTATCGATTTTGATGAGACATTTGCACCCGTAGCACGGCTTGAGGCTATTAGGATGTTGTTAGCATATACTTGCTATAGGGATTTTAAACTTTACCAAATGGATGTTAAATCCGCCTTCTTGAATGGTGTTATTCAAGAAAGTGTATGTTGCACAACCTCCCGGGTTTGAATGTCATGATTCACCACATCATGTCTTCAAACTTAAAAAGGCTCTTTATGGCCTCAAACAAGCTCCAAGAGCTTGGTACGAGAGGTTAAGTACTTTTCTTCTTAATAATGGTTTTTCAAGAGGTAAAGTTGACACTACTTTGTTCATAAAGGAACAAGGTAGAAATCATTTAATTGTTTAAGTATATGTTGATGATATTATTTTTGGTGCTACTAACAATTGTCTTTTGAGCAATTTGCTAGTCTTATGCAAGGTGAGTTCGAGATGAGTATGATGAGCGAACTTAACTATTTCCTTGGATTACAAATCAAGCAAACCGAAGAAGGCGTGTACATTTCCCAAACCAAATACACAAAGGATTTGCTCAAAAGTACAACTTTAGTGAAGGAAGAGAGGTAAACACTCCTATGAGCACAAGTGCCAAGCTTGACAAGGATGAGAAAGGAAAGCATGTCGAGGTAACCTTGTATTGTGGCATTATAGGTAGTCTACTTTATTTGACAGCTAGTAGACCCGATATTTACATGCAGTATGTTTATGTGCTAGATTTCAAAGTGATCCTAGGGAGATGCATTTTATTGCGGTAAAACGCATCCTTAGATACCTTAGAAGTACTTTGAAATTTGGTTTATTTTATCATAAAAATGCATGTTTTGATTTAAGAGGATATTATGACTCCGATTATGCGGGGAGTCTAGTTGATAGGAAGAGCACCTCCGGAACTTGTCAGTTTCTTGGAGATTGTCTCATTTCTTGGTTTTCCAAGAAACAAACAGTGTGTCTCTTTCTACGGCGGAATCCGAATATGTTTCGGCCGCCTCTTGTTGTGCACAGTTATTATGGATGACTAACACGTTAAATGATTATAACATTCACTTCTCTAAAGTGCCAATTTTGTGTGATAACACGTCTGCTATAAATATTGCACAAAATCCCGTCCAACATAGTCGGACTAAGCACATTGAAGTGAGGTATCATTTCATCCGTGATTGTGTACAAAAGAACTTGGTAAGTGTGGAATTTGTTCTTACACGAGACCAATTAGCAGACATTTTCATGAAACCCTTACCTAGTGATGTTTTTGCATCTATAAGAAGTAGGTTGGGGTTGTCTCAACATGGGTTGATAAAGCCCTATCTTGAGCTTTGAGCAAGAAAATTTTAAAATTTTCTAGGTCAGTATACATAAGGCGCTTCATCACACTTGCTTCAGGCGTTCGATGTTACAATCAGGCGCATGATGTTAAGGATGTCACTCGTTCGATGTGACATCAGGCGCTTATGTTGCCTTACACAAGCATTTCCGATGTTGGATTAAGCGCTTTATCTTGATTGAGTTCACTTGTTCAAAGTGACATTAAGCGCTTAATCTGCATCTCCACAAGCAGCTTCAATGTTACTTAGGCGCTTCATCCTAGTTTGTGAAGCCGTTCGAAGTAGCATTAGGCGCCTAAACCTATTTCTTCACTATCTTTTCCGCCGCCTCTTCTGTTTCGCGCTATTCAAGGACCATCAATTCCCTGCCGTCATTTTTCTCTTCTCTCTTTCCCATGTCTGACTGTTTCCTCTTCCCCATTCATTTCTTTTTCATCTTCTTTCCTTCACACTTCTCTCTCCCACTATCCCACTCTCCCATTATTTCTCTTTCCGCCATTACTTATTCATCCCTTTCATCTTCCTTCCTTCCTTTTAAAAACTTCATCCTTTTTCTGCCTCTTAATCCACCAACGTTCCTGCAACCCTATCCATTTCCTTCTCCTCTCAAAATACTCACATTCCACTCAAATGGCTTCCGCTGGTCCCTCCAAACGATCCCGCAGCCACAAGCGAAAGCAAACCGCTGGGGTTTGTTGAACCTCAACCTCTCATCTCCATTCGCGAAAACCTCTCCAAGGAAAATTTTTCCTTGGTTTTAAAGAAGAATCGACCCCGAAATAAAGAAACCACCACGTCACACGTACCAAAGGAGTACATGTTTCCTTGTACTCCAATATGCTTTATGAAGAATGACACACAAACAACTGGCCTATCATTTCACTCAAGCTACTGAGTCTCAGTGATCTGTCTGAGACTCACAATATGGATCAACTTATCTCTTCGCTTGAGTATCAAGGATGGACCTCTCTCTGGTCCAGAATTGATATACAGAAATTTTCCCGGGAGCACACCAGGCTGTTCTATGCAAATCTGTGGGTTACTTCATAGTCCGCCATCTCATTCCTTCTCTCTGAATACTGTCATCGATGGTACGCCTCTTAGTTTTTTCTATTCCCGAAATCTGTGATGTCCTCCGGATAAGAAACGAAGGGCCTGAGTGACTTTTCCGTGTTGACTGGAGCAAGTAAATACAGAATTAGTGAACAAGATGTAAAGTTGATCTAGGATTCTTTCCTTCACGAAGACTCAGAACATGTCTCTGATGGACCGCATCTTGTTGGCCGTTGTCACTTACTGTGTCAATGGTAAGTCGACAAGAAATCCAAGCAACATGGATTTCTACGTCACTTACCGAATCAAACATGAAACCCAACTCAACTTTGCTTGGATTATGATTGAAGTCATGTTTGCTGCCCTTCAGAAAGCTTCCAAGGCTTTACCTTTTGCAAATATAATTACCATCCTTCTAAAATCAAAAGGTATTGTCATTCCTGAAAATGAACTCACCTCGGTGGCTAAGACGGATTTCTATGACGATTACAATATTTTCCAAGCCATCGACTCTCAAAAACGCAAAGCAACCACCCTGCCCCATGTTGCTGATGAGATGGAAGAAGAGCCTCAGGAAGGGTGGAAGTTCCAGTACTGATGCAGGGATGCTTGCACGAATCCAGTCTCTGGAACAATCTGTTCAACAACTTTAGCTTCGAGATGCACGACATGAATATCGATTTGGAGTTCTTAAAGCCCGCCATTCTCCGTGAATTTCCATAGGTCTACATTCCTCCTGATTTTGATGATTTAGGGGGAGAACATGCTGGAAATGCTGCTGCTTGCTGCTGGAGATGCAGAGACTGATATTGGTGGAGGTGGACATGCTGGTGGAAGCGGTCAGCAAATGGGTGGTTTTTCTAATATATATGCATCTAGTCGGTTCAGTTTTCGGGGATTTGCCTCTGGTGGAAGTGGTGTGAGGCTCCGGTGGTGGATTGTGGAATTTTTTTTCTTGATTCTCGGATGGATTGAAAATTTTTATCTTTTGATGGCTAGAAACTTGTCATTCCTTTCAGTGTTATTGAAATTTTTTTTTGTGCTAGCTTAAGTTTATGATAATGTTTTTGCTGGATTATATGGTTCTCTTCTTTAAAAAGTAAAAATTGCACTTTGTGAGGGGGAGCATATGTTAAGGGGGAGTTAACTTTAAAAGTTATGCATCTTGTGAAATCATCAAAAAGAGGGAGAATGTTAGAATATGTTAGAGTTTTGATGATTTTCACATGTTTGGCACTTGGAACGATAGATTAGGCGCTTCATGTTGTGTGTTGGAAGTCAGTATACTTCGAACACTCACTTTAGGCGCTTAAAGTGCCTTGGTGGAATCCAGTACACTTCGAACGCTTACATTAGGTGCTTCATGTGAAGTGTCTGGATGTGGCGTACACTTCGAACGCCTACATTAGGCGCTTCATGTGAAGTGTATGGAAGTCAGAATACTTCGAACGCCTACATTAGGCGCTTCATGTGTTCTGATGAAAAGTGCGAACACTTCGAACGCCTACATTAGGCGCTTCAAGTGGTCCACCAAGTCAAAAGTACTTTTCTCCAGAATGGGCACGTACACCCAAGTACTTTTTCTGAGAAAATGTCAGATTTAGTTCGAACAAGCATGAAGGGTAACATTAGGCGCTTCATGTGACTTCGAACGCCTTCAGCTGCCCACATAAGGCGCTTAATGTGACTTCGAACGCCAGTTCATTTTCACATTAAGCGCTCGATGTCACTTCGAACGTCTGTTCATTAAACACAATAGGCGCTTCATGTGACTAACATTACAAAGGTCTTTTTGCTTCATTTCTAACATCAGTTGACTCTTTGTACCCTCTTCTTTTAGTGCTATTTTTCACAGGCTCTCCTTCAATCCTGATAATGCATGATTTCCATTTTTGGCTTTCTTTTTGAAGTCTCTCCAAAGTTTTGCTACATGTCAAGGGATGATCTCAAATGTTGATGAAGTACCATCACAAGATGCCAAAGCCCATTATTGGCACTGCAGAGGCTTTCAAACGGGAAGAATTCAAAAGAGAGATAAAAGAAGGGTTTCTTCTCTTCTTCTCCAACTTTCTACATCTCATGCTCTCAGATTTTCTCTCAAGCTCAAGCTCTCAAGATACTTGTAAACATTGTATATTTTACTTTATTGTTGAGAGTGATTATTGTAAGAAGAAGAAGAGTCTTCTTCTTGGTGAGTAATATTGTGAGAGATTGTGTAGATTGTTGGTCAAGGAGCAAGGGTGCTTCTTGTTTGAGATTTCTAGACTTTGAAGGGTTAGTTGATAGTGTGTGGTGCACTAATCTCTCTACAAGATTTCTTTGAGGGCAAAGAAGATCTTTGGAGGCTAGACTTCAAAGGGTTAGATCTCTCGGTTGTGGTCTAGGCGTATTGCCTAGTTTTTCCAGTTGTTGGATTTTGTTTTTGATTGTTGTTTCCCCCATTGAAATAACAATCCCCTTTTCAAAATCCTTCTTGTGAAAAATCAAGAAGGTAGAGGAGTATAGTCATTTGACTTGAACCTCTATACATACTTGTGTTCTTTACTTCCTCGCAAGTTTTTATTCATTCTAAAGAACACACCCAAGTATTGGGTTGTACTCCAAAACGGAAAATATCCATAAAATATCCATACTTGGTGAACACACTATTCAACCCCCCTTCTAGTGTGTTCTAAGGGACCTAACACCAATTAGGGTTGACCATTTTATCCTTAGGTCGAATAAATAAAAAAGCGATTGAAAAAAAAAGGAAATTAGCAAAAAGGAAAAAAAGAAGAAGAATAAAGCAAAAGAGGATATTGAAGAAATGTTCTGACACTCAATTTTACATTTAAAATCTCTAGACGAATCATGGAATTTGGTAATCCCTTAGCATTTACAGGAAAAAGGTTACAGATTGTGGAAATAGATTAAGTAATTGCAAGAAAGGGGAAAAAAAAAAACAATTATAACTACCAATTAAGACAAGCTTTCATTGAATTTGCTAATCTTATTGTTACTGATGAGCAGAACTTCACTATCTTTACAAGAGACCAACTCATTTTCTACATCTGCAAATCAAAACATCTGGGCTCAACTTTTTTTCGACATCAGCAAACTCGAATTCGAGTCATCAAAATAGATCAAATGCTACTCAACCATTAGATCTATGAATTTCCTTCATTGTCCCAACTTATATTTACAAAATCATCCACTTCAGTATTTTCAGCATCCCATCAAGGCTACAGGTCAGATATGTCAAATAACATTATCCTAAAAATATTATAAATTATACTATGTTGAAAAGTCAATTGTGACAATATCTTTAAGAGGAAAAGAGTATTTCCTCAGCAAAATGGTATGGCTATGCTTTTCCATCAATGGAGGCAATCTTTCCTTGAGATTCAACTGCTGTGGAGGATGTATCTAAAAAATTTGATCTCTTAGAAGGAGCTGAAAATGGAGTAGGGTAGCTTCTTGGGCAGCATCTGTTTCCAATTGGGAAATCTTGTTGCTTCTGACATTGCCACTAAAGCAACCAAACAAAAGACAAGCAAGCACTTGTTGCACCAAGATGGTGGCATGATGAACACTGCAAAAAGGTGTGTGTTCAGAGAACAGAAGGCTGACAATTTTGAAGTTGTGAACATGGGGGTTTTGGTAGTCTTGAGGCAGCAGACATGTTTGAGGATTGTGAGAAGGCAGCCAACTTGTTTGTTTGTAATAAAGAGGAGTCAATGGCAGACCGTCGTTGTTTGAATAATAATTTATGCTCATGCCTCTTTGATTTTATTCACGACAAACATAGTGGCATATGACACCATGTAAGGAATGGATTTACAATAGGAAAAATTATCTTTACCTCACATATGTGTTAGGTCCCTTAGAACACACTAGAAGGGGGGGTTGAATAGTGTGTTCACCAAGTATGGATATTTTATGGCTATTTTTCGTTTTGAAATGCAACCAATACTTGGGTGTGTTCTTTTGAAGAAATAAAGACTTGCAAGAAAATAAAGAACACAAGTATGTATAGATGTTCAAATCAAATGACTCTACTCCTCTACCTTCTTGATGTTTCACAAGAAGGATTTTGAAATGGGGTTTGTTATTTCTTTTGGGGGAAACAACAAACAAAGAACAAAATCCAGAAAACAGAAAAACTAGGCACTTTGCCTAGACCACAACCAAGAAATCTAACCCTTTGAAGTCTAGCCTCCAAAGATCTTCTTTGCCCTCAAAGAAATCTTGTAGGGAGAATAGTGCACCACACACTATCAACTAACCCTTCAAAGTCTAGAGATCTCAAACAAGAAGCACCCTTGCTCCTTGACCAACAATCTACCAAATCTCTCACAGAAAATCTCACCAAGAAGAAGACTCTTCTTCTTACAATAATCACTCTCAACAATAAAGTAAAGATGTACAAAGATTACAAGTATTTTGAGAGCTTGAGCTTGAGAGAACTTGAGAGCTTGTGTAGTAGAAAGTTGTTCAAGAATGTGGAAGAAACCCTATTTTATCAACTTCAAAGTTTCTTCCCGTTTGAAACCCTCTGCACTGACATTAATGGGTTTTGGCATCATGTGTTGGTGAGTCCTCATCATTGGAGATCTCCCTTTGGCATGTAGCAACATTCTTGGAGAGATTTCAAAATGAATGCCAAGAAAGGAAACCTGAGAAACTTCAACAGAGAGGAGCCTGCAAAAAAGACACTAAAAAGAGAGGGTACAAAGAGTCAACTGATGTTAAAAAGTGAAGTTCAAGACCTTTGTAACGTTGGTCACATGAAGCGCCTAATGAGCAAAAGCACAGGCGTTCGATGTGACATTGAGCGCTTGATGTGAAAATGAACAGTCGTTCGAAGTCACATCAAGCGCCTAATGTGGGCTTCTTAAGGCGTTCGAAGTCACATGAAGCGCTTAATGTGGCACTTCATGCTTGTTCGAACTAACTCTGACTTTTACTCAGAGAAAGTACTTAGGAGTACGTGCCCAGCCAGGGGAAAAGTACTTTTGGCATGGTGGACTGCATAAAGCGCCTAAAGGGGCGTTCAAACTGTTCGCACTTTTCAACAGTTCACATAAAGCGCCTAATTAGGCGTTCAATGTGTCCTGTTTTACAAACACTCACATGAAGCGCCTAATCTAGGCGTTCGAAGTGTTCGCAGATTCAGACACTTCACATAAAGTGCCTAATCTAGGCGTTCGAAGTGTTCGCAGATCCACCAAGGTACATTAAGCGCCTAATGTAGGCGTTCGAAGTATTCTGACTTCAAACAACACACATGAAGCGCCTAATGGGTTGTTCAATGTGCAAATCATCAAAACTCAACATGATCTAACATTCTCCCTCTTTTTGATGATTCACAATATGCATAACTTATCAAAGCTCCCCCTTAATATATGCTCCCCCTCACTAAGTGCAATGAAAAAGAAATAACTTGAACATAATGAAATGATGAAACAATTTTAATGAACATCAATAAATTCAAGTAATAAAAATTTCATTCAATAATTGCAGAAAAACAATTAACACCAACAACCAAAAAAAATTTACATAGCACCACCACTTGGTGGTGTAAAACCACTAAAACCAAAACCTACGCTAGCGGCAAAATCCGTGAACCCACCCATGGATCCACCAGCACCACCAGCAGCATCACCACCAGCACCTCCACCACCACCACCACCACCACCACTTTCTCCCCCTAAATCATCAAAATTAGGAGGAAGAGCCCATGGACTGATCTGCATGAATGCATTGCGAAATGCAGTCATGCGCAGTTCATTTCGCGCATGCCGAGCTTCATGCTCGGCATCACGAAGATGCAACTGCTGAACGGTTTGTTCAAGGGCAGCAATGCGTGATAGTAATTCCGAAGAATCACTACCACCAGTGGCATCATGAGGGCCTTCTTCGACCGCATCTTCGTCAGGAATAGTGGTGGCCTTCCTTTTCTGCGAGTCAACAGCCTGGGCGATGTTATAGTGATCATAAAGATCGGATTTGGCAACGGTGGACAAATCATCATCATTAATAACAACGCCTTTGGATTTGAGCAAAATCGTGACAATGTTGGCAAAAGGCAGAGCTTTGGACCCCTTTCGAAGGGCCGCAAACATGACTTCGATGATGATCCAGGCCAGATTCAGCTGGGTAAGGTGCTTGAGGCGGTAAGAAACATAGAAATCCATGTTACTGGGATTTCTAGTGGCCTTACCATTGATGCAGTAGGTGACAACCGCGAGCAGAATGCGATCCACCAACGGCATGTTCTGAGTCTTTTTAGAGGGGTAATACCCCAGATCAAATTTAACGTCCTGCTCGGAGACGCCGTATTTGGAACTCCAGTCAAATACGGAGAAATCTGTCAAGCCCTCATTTCTGATACGCAAAACTTCACAGATTTCAGGGACAGTGAAGCTAAGAGGGGTACCATCAATGAAGGAGTTGAGAGAGAAGGGTTGAGACTCAGATTGTGGAGTGACCCACAAGTTGGAGTAGAACATCCGGGTGTGCTCGCGGGAGAATTTTTGCATGTCAAGTCTGGACCAAAGTGATGTCCAGCCTTGATGTTCCAAGAAAGGAACAATTTCCAGTGCACTGCTCGTCTCAGGCACGTTGCTGAGGTTGAGCAGCTTCAGAGGGATGATCAGACGGTTGTTTGCTACCCACTCCTGGTATATCATACAGGAATGGTAGGAAACGTGAACACCTTTATCAATTGAGCGTGGAGGTTTCTTGATGTCGGGCTCAAACTTCTTCAACCAAGGAAAGTTGTCCTTGGTGAGCCCTTCGCGAATGGTGACGATTGCAGGAGGCTCGACAATACCTTGTCCAGCCGTTGTTTTTTCGCTTTTGGGATCTTGGACGTTTTGAAGGACCAGCGGAAGCCATTGTTGGAGGAAATTGAGGAGAAGGGGTCTTGAAGATTAGAGGAAATGATGAAGATACGAGTGAAGAAGGAAGAAGGAGGAGAGGTTGGATTTTAAAGGGTGAAGGGAGGAAGATGAAGAGTTAGTGGAGTAATGGTGGAGAGAGAGGTAAGGGAGAAGTGGGAGAGTGGGAGAGAGAGGAGTGAGGAAGAAGATGAAAAGTTGGATTGTATGGGGAAGAGGAAGAGGCAGACGTGAAAGAGAGGGAAGAGAAAGAGGCGGCTGTGAATTGATGGTCCTTGAATGGCGCGAAAAACTGAAGAGGCGGCGAAAAGATAGTGAAAGAATAGGGTTAAAGCGCCTAATGTGACATCGAACGACTTCACAAATGAAGATGAAGCGCATAATGTCACATTGAACGACTGTGTAAGGGAGGATTGCGCGCTTAATGTTACTTCGAACGAGTGAACACACTCAGATCAAGCGCTTAATCCTACATCGAACGACCTAATAAAGCGCCTGATGTCACTTCGAACGAGTGACATCCTTAGCATCAGGCGCTTGATGTAACATCGAACGCCTGAAAAATTTTGAGATAAAGCGCTTTATGTGTACTGATCTTGAAAATGTTTGAAATTTTCGTGCTCAAAACTCAAGATGGTTTTGTCAACCCATATTGAGCAACCCTAACCTACTTCTTATGGATAAAAAGACATCGCTAGGCAAGGGTTTCGTGAAAATGTCCGCAAGTTGGTCATGTGTAGGAACAAATTCTACACTTACCAAGTTCTTTTGTACACAATCACGGATGAAATGATACCTCACTTCAATATGCTTGGTCCGACTATGTTGGACGGGATTTTGTGCAATATTTATGGCGGACGTGTTATCACACAAAATTGGCACTTTGAGAAGTGAATGTTATAATCATTTAACGTGTTAGTCATCCATAACAATTGTGCACAACACGAGGCGGCCGACACATATTCGAATTCCGCCGTAGAGAGAGACACACTGTTTTGTTTCTTGGAGTACCAAGAAACGAGACAATCTCCAAGAAACTGACAAGTTGCGGAGGTGCTCTTTCTATCAACTAGACTCCCCGCATAATCGGAGTCACAATAACCTCTTAAATCAAAACATGCATTCTTAGGATAAAATAAACCAAATTTCAAAGTACTTCTAAGGTATCTAAGGATGCGTTTTACCGCAATAAAATGCATCTCCCTAGGATCACTTTGAAATCTAGCACATAAGCATACCGCATGTAAAATATCGGGTCTACTAGCCGTCAAGTAAAGTAGACTACCTATAATGCCACGATACAAGGTTACCTCGACATGCTTTCCCTTTTCATCCTTGTCAAGCTTTGCACTTGTGCTCATTGGAGTGTTCACATCTCTTCCTTCACCAAAATTGTACTTTTTGAGCAAGTCTCTTGTGTATTTGGCTTGGGAAATGTACACACCATCTTTGGTTTGCTTGATTTGTAACCCAAGGAAATAGTTTAGCTCGCCCATCATGCTCATCTCGAACTCACCTTGCATAAGACTAGCAAATTGCTCACAAAGACAATTGTTAGTAGCACCAAAAATAATATCATCAACATATACTTGAACAATTAAATGATTCCTACCTTGTTCTTTTATGAACAAAGTAGTGTCAACTTTACCTCTTGAAAAACCATTATTAAGAAAAAAAGTACTTAACCTCTCGTACCAAGCTCTTGGAGCTTGTTTGAGGCCGTAAAGAGCCTTTTTAAGTTTGAAGACATGATGTGGTGAATCATGACATTCAAACCCGGGAGGTTGTGCAACATATACTTCCTCTTGAATAACACCATTCAAGAATGCGGATTTAACATCCATTTGGTAAAGTGTAAAATCTCTATAACAAGCATATGCTAACAACATTCTAATGGCTTCAAGCCGTGCTACGGGTGCAAATGTCTCATCAAAATCAATACCTTCTTCTTGACGGTATCCTTGAGCAACTAACCTAGCCTTGTTTCTAGTGACATTACCTTGATCATCCATCTTGTTACGAAAAACCCATTTCGTACCAATAATAGGATGATCGTGTGGTTTGGGAACTAACTCCCAAACATCACTTCTTTCAAATTGGTTTAATTCTTCTTGCATAGCCAAGATCCAATTTTCATCAAGAAGTGCATCTTTAACATTTTTAGGCTCTATAAGAGAGACAAATGCATTCTCTCTATATTGCCTTCGTGTGGTGATACCTCTATTTAAATCACCAATGACTAACTCTTGAGGGTGAGAACTTTTGTGCTTAAATGATCTAGGAAGATTGGAGACATCACCTCCAACTTCCTCTTGATCATGTTCCGGAAGAGATGAACCTTCATTATCATCATGAACCTCATGTTCCGGAATTTGTGATGCATTTTCTACATTTTGTGAATCAACATGAGTAGAAGAGACACTTCTACGTGGCTCACTAAGTTCATTTACACAAGGTGGAGGAGTGCCTTCGAGAGGTTCAACTCTCAAGTCAACGAAGATGTTTCCATTTGGAGGATCATCAACGATTTCTCGTTGAGGAATAACCATAGGAATATCCTCAAGAATTTCTTCTTGAGAAGTCACATCTTCATCCTCCTCACAATCCTCATTAAGTTTAGGTTCATCACTAAGTGACTCATTAAACTTAACATGGATTGATTCTTCCACCTTTTGACTCTTTTTGTTGAAAACACGAAATGCTTTACTATTTGAGGCATAACCTAAAAAGATACCTTCATCCGCTTTGAGGTCAAGTTTGTCCAAAGTATCTTTGGTATTAAGTATAAAACACTTGCAACCAAAGACTTTGAAATACCCAATGTTGGGAACTTTTCCATTCCAAAGCTCATAAGGTGTCACATTTAGGTATGATCTCAAATAGACACGATTGATCACATGGCAAGCGGCATTAACCGCTTCGGTCCAAAAATACTTGGGCAAACCGAACTCGTTTAACATTGCTCTACACATTTCTTGTAGAGTTCTATTTTTCCGTTCGGCCACACCATTTTGTTGAGGAGTTCTAGGTGCCGAAAGATCATGAGAGTATCCTTTGGATACACAAAACCTTTCGAAATCACCATCGAACTCACCACCACGATCACTACGGATGGTTTTGATGGTGTCACCCACATGATTTTCCAATCGTTTACTTAGACTTATAAACTCACTACATGCATCACTTTTCTTAGCAAGAAACATCACCCACGTATAACGAGTATAGTCATCTACAACCACGAAGGTGTAATGTTTGCCACCCAAGCTTCTTGTTCCAACATCCCCATACAAATCCATATGAAGCAATTGTAGGGGCTTGGAGGTGGAAATATTTGTCTTGGGTTTGAAACTTGTTTTCACAAGTTTCGCCTTTTGACAAGTGTCACATAAGTCATTGTTTTCAAAACTCATTTTTGGAAGGCCTCGGACTTTTTCATTTTCGCAAATAAATTTAAATGTTTTGAAACATACATGTCCGAGACGTCTATGCCATAGTTGCGTCAAATCATTCTTAGCAACTAGACACGATACATTTTGAGAAACCAAATCATTGATGCTAACTTTGTAAATATTTTTGAAACGCAAAGCCTCAAATAAAGTCTTTTCTTCCTTTTTCACAACACACTTCGTTTTCAAAAACGTTACCTCATAATTAGCATCACAAAGTTGACTGACACTTATCAAGTTAAACTTAAGACCTACAACATATAAGACATCACTAAGAGAGAAGGAATCGTTACCCACAATACCATGTCCTTTGATTTGACCTTTGCTACCGCCAAAGTGGACAACTCCTCCGTCTTGCATAGTGAGTCTATGGAAGAGACGTTTGTCTCCCGTCATATGGTTGGAACACCCACTGTCCACGACCCATTTGACCTTCTTGTCTTCGCTTTCTCCATTGAGTGCTAGGGCCTACAAAAGAACCATATGAAGTTGGTACCCTTTTTATTTTGGGTCCTTGAAGGTTAGTTACCTTCATCTCGCCTTTCGGCACCCACACAAGATTCTTATTATTCTTAGCTCTACATACTCTCTCTACATGACCTTTCCTATTGCAATAAAAACATGTAGGAGTATGCTTGTGTGTTGGTGCATGCTTGTGCGAATGTTTGTGCATTGGCACATGTCGTGTTTCCTTCTTAGGAACCACCTTCTTTGGAATAGTAGAAGGTTTTTGTTTCACAACATGGACCAAAGGTTGTGATGCCTTTGGTGCATTAGCCTTTTGTTTAGGCATGTGCCTTTGCTTCTTCAAGGAGGTTTTAGACTCCTTGATCACTTGTGTTTGTTCCTTTTTATTTCCCTTCTTAGATGCATACATGACACTAGGTTTGACTTTCATGCTTGGCCTAGATGCATCTTTATTCTTTATCTCTTTAGCACCTACCCTTGAATCATTTTTCTTATCCTCGAGGGCTTGAGCACATGATTTCATCAAATCATGTTTCTCTTCAAGTGCAATCAAATGCATTGTTAAAAATATGTCATGCTCAAGTTGCAATGCAATGTGATTCTCTAACGTGTCATTGTACTCATTTATGCAAGCTCTAAACTCTTTCTTGACACGTTGATATTTTAAATCAAGGAGATCATTCTCTTGAATTAAATCATCTCGTTCATCAATAATTTTATAGTGAGATGAAATATTGCATACCTCCTTGTCATCGTCGATGGCCATTAGTGCAAAGAATTCCTTATCGAGATCATCTTCCACCACCCCCGTGAGTGCAAGATCATCTCTATCGCCATTGTCGCTTTCGGATCCGGAAAGAAAGCTCTCCCAATGGGCTACCTCCGCTTGCAAAGCCTTCTTCCTTTGGTAGATGGCCTTCTTGTCTTTGAGTTGCGGCTCTTTCACCCGACAATCCTTCATGAAGTGACCAAGCTTCCCACATTTGTAGCATTTATTCTCTTGGTCCTTCACCTTGTCTTTGGGGTATTTTTCCTTGACGAATCTCCTTGCTTCGTCACCATTTTTTCTTGCAATACGTCGGAATCTTTTGACAAGAAGTCCGACTTCATCATCCGAGTCCTCCGACTCTACGACCAACGCCTTTGAAGATTGGCGAATAGGATCATTCTTTTCTTGTGCATCTAAATGAATCTCATAAGTGATGAGATTCCCGTATAAATCGTCCAAGGTGATTGTTTCAAGATCCTTGGACTCCTCAATGGCCGTCACTTTTGCGTTCCATTCTCTTCCTAAACTGTTTAGGAAGCAATGATTTAAATCTTCTTGTTCAATCTTCTTGCCAACCGCTTTGAGAAGGTTGACAAGTTTGGTGAATCTTTGGATGGACTCTTCAATCTTTTCACCTTTGGGGACAGTGAAGTTGTAAAATTGTTTTATCAACTGTCTCCGTTTAGCCTTTCTTACTTGAGATGTTCCTTCGTGGATCATCTCAAGCTTTGTCCAAGCCTCATGTGCGGATTGAACACCTTGAATCTGAGCTCTCTCATTTGTGGAAAGAGAGCTATTTAAAATAGCAAGAGCCTTGCTATTTATGGCCAACTGAAACTCCTCCTCCGGGGTAGGATCATCAATATCAATGGGAATCATAGATCCTTTTGAGACCTCAACCCATATTCTGTGAGAACAAGAACGCAAGTACGTTTCCATGTTTGACTTCCACAGTGGGTAGTTTAAAGGGTCAAACATGGGAACTTTAACATGAACATTTGAGATAGAAGGGAATAGGGTTTCCTGCCTCCTTCTTCTGGAAATATCAGCAGAAGGAGAACTCACATCCTCATCAACAGAGGCCTGCCTCCTTCTTCTGGAGGTTTCAGCAGTAGGGGAACCCAAATCATCAAAAACAAAGGGATCCATACTAGAAATGATCAAATCTTGTATTTGAACTCAAATAAGCAAGATGAGGCTCTGATACCAATTGTTAGGTCCCTTAGAACACACTAGAAGGGGGGGTTGAATAGTGTGTTCACCAAGTATGGATATTTTATGGCTATTTTTCGTTTTGAAATGCAACCAATACTTGGGTGTGTTCTTTTGAAGAAATAAAGACTTGCAAGAAAATAAAGAACACAAGTATGTATAGAGGTTCAAATCAAATGACTCTACTCCTCTACCTTCTTGATGTTTCACAAGAAGGATTTTGAAATGGGGTTTGTTATTTCTTTTGGGGGAAACAACAAACAAAGAACAAAATCCAGAAAACAGAAAAACTAGGCACTTTGCCTAGACCACAACCAAGAAATCTAACCCTTTGAAGTCTAGCCTCCAAAGATCTTATTTGCCCTCAAAGAAATCTTGTAGGGAGAATAGTGCACCACACACTATCAACTAACCCTTCAAAGTCTAGAGATCTCAAACAAGAAGCACCCTTGCTCCTTGACCAACAATCTACCAAATCTCTCACAGAAAATCTCACCAAGAAGAAGACTCTTCTTCTTACAATAATCACTCTCAACAATAAAGTAAAGATGTACAAAGATTACAAGTATTTTGAGAGCTTGAGCTTGAGAGAACTTGAGAGCTTGTGTAGTAGAAAGTTGTTCAAGAATGTGGAAGAAACCCTATTTTATCAACTTCAAAGTTTCTTCCCGTTTGAAACCCTCTGCACTGACATTAATGGGTTTTGGCATCATGTGTTGGTGAGTCCTCATCATTGGAGATCTCCCTTTGGCATGTAGCAACATTCTTGGAGAGATTTCAAAATGAATGCCAAGAAAGGAAACCTGAGAAACTTCAACAGAGAGGAGCCTGCAAAAAAGACACTAAAAAGAGAGGGTACAAAGAGTCAACTGATGTTAAAAAGTGAAGTTCAAGACCTTTGTAACGTTGGTCACATGAAGCGCCTAATGTGCAAAAGCACAGGCGTTCGATGTGACATTGAGCGCTTGATGTGAAAATGAACAGTCGTTCGAAGTCACATCAAGCGCCTAATGTGGGCTTCTTAAGGCGTTCGAAGTCACATGAAGCGCTTAATGTGGCACTTCATGCTTGTTCGAACTAACTCTGACTTTTACTCAGAGAAAGTACTTAGGAGTACGTGCCCAGCCAGGGGAAAAGTACTTTTGGCATGGTGGACTGCATAAAGCGCCTAAAGGGGCGTTCAAACTGTTCGCACTTTTCAACAGTTCACATAAAGCGCCTAATTAGGCGTTCAATGTGTCCTGTTTTACAAACACTCACATGAAGCGCCTAATCTAGGCGTTCGAAGTGTTCGCAGATTCAGACACTTCACATAAAGCGCCTAATCTAGGCGTTCGAAGTGTTCGCAGATCCACCAAGGTACATTAAGCGCCTAATGTAGGCGTTCGAAGTATTCTGACTTCAAACAACACACATGAAGCGCCTAATGGGTTGTTCAATGTGCAAATCATCAAAACTCAACATGATCTAACAATATGGTTTGGTTTAATACAAACATACATTTTAACGTTTTAAAATGGACCTTTACCTTCTCTGTAGTTTTGGACCAAAAGGTCCTGGACAATTTCAGGCCAAACAACAGGGGTGACCGTGTATTGACCGTTATGCCCTATATTTTTCATTGTACTCCAATTTTACCCCATCTCTGCCGTCTCTTTTCTCTCCTCCGCCCCTCCCTCTCCCCTTCGCATCCTCCGGCCCCTCCCTCTCCCTCTCCCTCTCCCTCTCCCCTCCGCCGGGCATCCAAACCCTCTCTCTCCCATCACCCCAGAACTCATCCAACACCCACCGCCGCCCCAGCCCTAAAAAGATGGAGGAAAGAAAGAGAGAAATTTTTTTTTAAGAAGAAAAGAGATATTTTTTGTAAAATATTTTTTTCTGCTGGAGTAGGGTTTTTCAGAAAAAATTTGGTTCACCCATGTAGTTTGGACTGAAATTGGTCGAGATCTTTTAGTCTAAAACCACATTAGAGGTAAAAGTCTATTTTGAAACGTGAATGAGTGTGTCATGTAATATGCCAAACCACATGAGACGTAAATGTAATTTTTCCTTTATAATATTACTTTTATTGTGACAATTTATTTTCATTATACTTCTTTCTTTCCATTTTATTAGTTACACTTTTTTCTTGAATGTTCCATAAACATGCAAACTTCCCATTCTAATCTTTACATAATTTTGTGATCTTTCAAAATTAGTTTCATTAATATTAAAAGCACATAAAACATTAAATGCTAAATAAAGATAGAACAAAATGTAACTACAGTTCTAATGTTTATACAACAACAACATTACCATATTGCCTTAAGGGCTCCTGCCTATGGCAGAGTATAGAGGGATCGGATGTACGCAATCTTACCAATGTGCTAGAAACACAAAGAAGTTGTTTCCCGACGATCCATAATGAAAATTGCATCAAGCTGTGTCGATCAACTGCTACTTTACAATATAAGAAGCGCAACCAATTTAGTGAGTCATTTTGATTTATTCCATCATGTTACAAAGTCAAAGAAGAGTGTGTTCTTAACTCCATTGAAAACAGAAATCAGTTCTGATGTTTATACAATATATTAAGTTATTTTTCCTTAGTAAATTGAAGATCCACAAGTGACTTCAAATTATAGGTGGAGTAAATGTTAGTTTAGTCAGTACTTTAGTTACACAGTCACAAATTTAGTTACACTTTAAAATTTAAAGTTTTATAATTTAACAACCAATCAAACATAACAGTTAAAAGTAGTGGCTGAAAACTAATGTAAACATGACAAGCCTCTTACAATAAAGCCAACTTATGTTAGATGCCCGACCATGATATAGGAAGAGAACTTCATGCATATGTGAATATCCCTAAGTCCAAAGTATCTTTAACTTTGCATGTACATACCTTTGCATGTATGAAAAATATTTTCAGTGTCAATGTAGCATTTTCTTTTTGTTTTTTATTTGTCCTAAAATGAATAATAACTTATATGTTCATGTTTTTATATATCATTTCTTATAATAGAGCCAAGAACACACTCTTTTTCGACTTTGAAATATGATGGAGCAAAACAAAATGACTCACTAAATTGGCTGCGGCTTCTTATATTGTGAAGTAGTAATTGATTGACACAGCTTGATGCAATTTTTATTATGGGTTATAGGAAAACAACTTCTTGTTTTTCTAACACATAGGTATAGTTGCGTATATCTGACCCCTCCGATACTCCATCATAGGCGAGAGCCTCTAAGACAATATGGTAATGTTGTTGTTGTTCATCCTTTAGTTTTTATTTTCCAAATATTGATAAGAGTATAACAAATGCATATATTTTCCAAAGGAATAATCAATCAATCAACTTTACCCGGGATGATAAATCATGCATATTGTGAACCCTTTTAAAGAAAATTGAATTTATGACTCCGAACAACACGAGGCGAGCAACTTCTGCTGCTTTTAAGCATTGTTGGAGGCAGACAAAGTGCTGTATAAAAGGGGAAAAAGCACTTTGAAGCACTTCTAGAAAGGAAGAAACATCATATTGTTGTAAACTCTATGGCGAACATGGACCAATTCTTATATGACTTCCAAAAACAATGCATATTAGTTGCTTAACTGAGTATCATCATACATTAAATTATACATATTGTCGGCAATTATTTATCCATTAGGTGGCGATAAAGTTGTATTTGTCTCAGGGATAGATCTGAGCCGATCCAATAGTTAAACTATAAAATAAATATATTTAAATTTTTTAAACTCGAATTCGAAATGATTTTTACATATCATTTGATGTTAACCTTGAACTCGAACATTTTCATACTTGAATACTATTTGAACTTATTTCGAGCAAAAGTAGTATAATCTTTTATATGAAAAGTACATATGCAAGTAGGAACGTGTTTTTTAACTAATTTTATTGAATCATGATTAATTTTTCTATGAAAACCTCATTAGCATTACAATATTTAATAGTTATTATGTTTAATTTATTTTTTATATCAGACAAAGACATTATTATAACATCGAATCATTTTTTACACATATTACATGTTTGAAAATAACTCAAGCACCAAAGACAAAAGAAGAGCAAGATTATATGGATATTGTGTCGTATTCCACCGTTGCAGATAGCCTCGTGTATGCTGTGGTATGCACTAGATCGACATAGCTCATACGTTAAGAGCAGTGGATGCTTACATGGCGAATGTATCGCACACCGGAAGACGGTAAAATAGATGCTAAGATATTTGTAATGGCCGAATATTCTGCATTGATTGCAGTATATTCTGTATTCATTATCGTCATTCATTGTGTATCATTTATTGTACCATATACAGAACATACCAAATATGTCAATATTCTCCATAATTGTATCATTATGATAGAGGATAAGATAGAGCATAATTAGCGGCATATACTAGGAATATTGTTGTATTTATACTTGTGATTGAATCAATGAAAGGCAAGGAAATATTCACTCCTTTATGGTATCAGAGCCTTCCTCCTAAAACCTCCCTCTCCTCCCTCTATCGGCGGCCACCACACCCGACGACATCCACCACCTCCCTTTCTCCTTCTCAACAACAATGGCTGACACCAAGTTTCACCCTGCACTTGCTGTCACAAACATTAAAAATTTCATCCCTATCACCCTTGAAATGGAGAAAAGCCAATATTCCTCTTGGTCTAAACTCTTCAAAATTCACTGCCGTGCATATCAAGTTCTTGATCACATCATCTCACCTTCATCTGATGCTTCTATGTCTAAAGACAAAACTGCTCCTCCAGACACAGAAATATGGAGCCGCCTCGATGCCATTATTCTACAATGGATATATGGTACCGTCTCTACTGACTTACTGCACACCATTCTTGCTCCTGATTTAACTACTAAGAACGCCTGGGACAACTTGCAGAACATCTTTCAGGATAACAAACACTCACGTGCTGTCTATCTTGAGAATCAATTCTCAAACACCCATCTTGATAATTTTTCTAACATCTCTTCTTACTGTCAAGAATTGAAATCTCTTGCAGATCAATTATCTAACGTTGGTTCTTCTGTCTCTGATCAACGGCTAGTCCTTCAACTAGTCAGTGGTTTGAACGAGAATTATGACGGTGTTGCCACTATCATACAACAGAGCAATCCCTTATCCACTTTCTATGAAGCCCGCTCCCGACTCATCCTTGAACAAACCAGAAAAACCAAACAAACAGCCTCTGCCACTAAAGTTGCTGACACCGCTCTCACCACCTCTAACCAAAACCTCAACCCTCCTCCTAAAACTCATCCGCCTCCCTCTTTCTCCCACTCTCCCCGTCCCACCTACCGCGGATCACCCCACCGCGGGTGCGGTCGTGGACGCGGCCGCGGCTGCTCCAACCGTCCACCTTGTCACCAACTGTAGCGCCCCCGACCCAGACAGCGGAATCCGAATCGGTACACCCGTCGTAGCTTACTGAGAAGACTACAAGACGTCTCATCTCTCGAATACACATCATCGATGACGTAAGAGAAATAAGCGCGGAAACATATCTCAGTAATCTAAATCATCAATACAGTACGTCAACCGAAAATGTGAATACCAAAAGAACTGTGTATAGTCGTAGCCATCTAAAATTCCAAATGAATCAAGAAATAAAAATGACAGAAAACGATCTAATCAATCCATTCCACAAGGTCTAAACATCCCACTCTGCCCACTCGCCGTCGTCCTCAATGAAAATCATGTCGTAACTAGGTTCATCTGAAAAGGCAAAGGCAGTATCCTTAGCGAAAACGCTAGCAAGTAACCCGCTTATAAGACATACGAGATCAACACATGGCAAGACATGAGTAATATGTAATTCAAGGGAATGGTGGGGCACATGTCTTGTAACTTTCAAATATATAACCAAATAACGCAACAGAGCAAGTACAGCAGTTTGCACGTAAATAACAACGCATTGCAAATCAAATAACGCACATATTCATACCACATTGACTCTCGTGATGCATGTCAAAATATGCACTACACTACACATCCACATATGCATGAACGCTTTCTCTTTTAAAACAGTGCAATGCATGTCACAATGTCCGGTCACTTCACATAACTTTATACCCTGTAACGCGCCCCGGCTTATATTTCCATCCCGGTTTACGTTACAGCCAACTTTATACCCTGTAATGCACCTCGGCTTATATTTCCATCCCGATTAGCATTACAGACAACTTTATATCCGGTAACGCGCCCCGGCTTATATTTCCATCCCGGTTTACGTTACAGTCTTTTGTGCCCTGCAATGCACCCCGGCTTAAATTTCCATCCCGGTTAACATTGCAGGTCACCTTCGCAAATCTGTGCCAAAGCACCTTTCTTTTCAAATCAATATGCAAATGCAAGTGCCATGATGCAAAACTCCTCGTTTCAATCACATTTCTCGTTCTCGTATGCAATTCACGTTCACATAAGTAGTTCATGTACACATGCGCAAGTATAAGCAACACACAAGCTTTCACTAATTTACACATCAAAGCTTAGGCTTCAACTAGATCGTCAACACTTAACCTTGATTTCAAAAAGTCACAAACCAATGCGAGTACCCCTACCTTTCCTTCATGGAACTCTATAACACCTCGTACGTTCATTTCCTAACCCTCCTAGGTCATCCTCATTGAAATCCGATTCGAAAACCCTTTGAAGTCACCAAGTTGATTCACCATCCTGAGTCACGTTCCCAAGACTTAGACTACCTTTAATCAGGTCCTAAGAAGTCTCTAAGATCACACAAAGATTCCCTGAGCTTCCCTCTTTCTTCCCTTAATTTTTCCCAAAACTGATGGACATCATACCCTCACATCGATCGATCGAAGTACTTCATCCCCTCACATCGATCGATCGAAGTACTTCATCCCCTCACATCGATCGATCGATGTCCATCAGAGGACATCATACCCTCACATCGATCGATCGAAGTACTTCATCCCCTCACATCGATCGATCGATGTCTACTATTCCAGAAAAGAAATTCTGCGTTTTCTGCAGAAACTGCAGAACCATAACTCCAATTGGTCTCAAACTTCATCCCAATCAATCCAAGCCTAATCCCTACTATAATCTCATGCTTAAACTGCAGATTCAAACGCTATGCACATACCGAACAATGATTCAAGCCTAGTACGCAATCACTCCGACTTGATCAATCCAAAAATCTCACCTTTTTCCCCCAACCCCACGCAACAAGGAAATCACAACAAGAAGGGATTCAAGGGGTAGGGATTCGCAGGATCTCAAATAATCCACAACAATAACGAAGGATTTTCATATACAGTGGCCAAATCTCGAAACCAAAACACATAAAGCGTACACATAGATTCACATAAAGAAACTACTGCATGGTGATCCAATTTGATATCAAAAGTAGGCCTTTTTCTTTCGCAAAAGCGTAAGAACTTATAAGATGATTACTTGCCTTTGATTACTCAAAGAAGAAACGAAGAACGAATGAGGATTGAATTGATTTCTGGAGAGATTCTTCTCCTAGGGCTGCAAGGGACTCAAAATCGCCTAAGGGGGGAAGGGTTGCGTCGCCTTCTCTGTGAATGGGGAGGAGAACTGACGTTGTCAGTTTAATAGGGAAAAGGGTAAGATTTGGAGTTTCTAAATTATATCTATTAGCTTATTTATCTTAAAGGATAAACCTTTATTATTTAATTCTAAAATTAAACACAATTAATTCTAATATTTAATATTCCCATTAATTTATAATTAATCCTCGTACTTAATTCCTAATTCCTTACCGTTGACCGTCATTAATCTCCTTTAATTCCTTCTTTGTCTTTTAATTATCCTACGGAGGGTGCGGGGCATAACATTCCACCCCCCTTACAAAAAGTTTCGTCCTCGAAACTTGTGCGGTACGAAATCAATGACTTAGTATAGTCCCTCACAATTTATTTACTTAGATCATGACCGAAATTAGTATTCCTTGCGCATTCTGGTATGGTACCCATTTTACTTCCTCGATACAGGACTAAATTCTCAAATCATTCAGTGTGTATACCCACAAGATACTCAAGTACGATTTAATTTAGTCAATACTAACATCTCTCAGGGTGATCTAGTCCTTATGCGATTCAATCCTTACTTAGTCCTCGATAATGAGGGCTTACAATCTTCCCCTTACACCACTTGACGTGTATCACCCAACTTATTGCAACCTACAATACCCGATTCATAAACTTATCACATATGATTTATCACTCAGATGCTCAACCATACTAACATCCTCGTGTATGCCAGGGTGGTAATCGTTACCCCTCCTTAACACAACTAAGTCCTCAAAAGCAATCCTTATATACTTACCAACTAGCTCTATGATCGTGCTCTTAATTCCTCAGAGATACCGTCATAAGCCTAGTATATGAAATTTATGTATGAACCTGCTTCTCTTTAAACATCGTATAGCTTAAGTGGCTTTAAAATATAGCTTGAATTATTTATACAGTATCCCTAATTAATTTTTTTTTGTAAACACGAGAGCTAAAGTATTATAAAATCGTTTTCGCAGGTGGTGTTTCGCGTGACCGCTTATAAAAGGAATGACTAACTTGTTCGCAAGAGTGTCTCAAACAAGGAAAAAAATATGGGTATAATCTACTCACAAAAGTGTTACAGGCAAGACCGCCTTTAAACCATTTGAAACTCAACAACGTAAAGTTTTATAAAACAATTTGGAAATGGTATATCTCTTTCTAAAAAAAAAATGTATGTTTTGAAGCTACTTCTGGTTTCGCAAAATTTTAGGTAACTGCATGGCAAGCGGTTGACAATTCCAAAAATAAAAGGCTTGCAATATCAATAGTCGACAACACAAATTATTTTAACATGATAAACATAGCTAAACGAAAATTCGTGAAATAATATAAGAAATATATAGACATATTGCTCTTCAAATCATCAACATTTTAAAATGTATCTATTTTTCAGATTTTGTCGATAGTAGTTGAAATTCCATCAGGTTGAAATACGAATACAGAAGAAAATGTAGCATTGTTAAGTTAGCAGACTATATAAATAAACACCCTAGTTAAAATACTTAGAAAAATTGAAAAATCTTTGAAATATTGGGTATATCTTGGCGTACGTGCTCATGTATAAATACTTAACCGCTGGAAAAATATTTGTCCATACTTCGTATAATTTCTATGATCCACTCTTACGGTCAAGGATAATTCTACCTAAGTACCGTAACTTATAGGTCTAATGTTCGTCTATTCATGCCAACATCTTTAGCTGAGACTGTCCAATCCTAGCATGGCGAACTAAATATTAATCGTCTTAAAGTATTCTTATTCACCGTACTTCCGTGCGCCACCCTAATCCATCGCACTTCTTACTGGGTTGTTTTAACCGCTAATTCTAATTCAGTTAAATCTCACCTGAAGAGCGATTATTACTTGTTCCTGCTTGCCCCCTTGCAATTTCAAGCCTACCCGACTCAAGCCAAGTAACTCATTGTTTCTAGGGGTTCATCACTTAGCGAAAGATTTTGTGACACTTTATCGTTCCCAGGTGTAAACTATAGTCGGTTCTCGTGTGTCGCTACCGATCAATATCGCTATTGAGACTAATATGATCTGCCTATTTTGGTAATTCTAAAATTGGCATTTTAATTGTAAACTATAAACTCCGTTGACAATATCTTTCACTAACTCTACTGATCATAAAACTAATCGTTATTTAGTTTCTAGCACCCCACTATAAATCATTCCTTAGTATTTACTCTACTATTACAATTCATTTCTTAGTAGCTATGGTCCCAAATTAGTCCTAAGCCTGTTCTGATGTTACCATCCAAGTAAGAATATGAGCCTTCCTTAATTTATCCTAGTGGTGTCAAATACCATGTTGCAGTTATTGGTAAGGCAGCCCGAGTTACTGCCTGACCCATTAATATAGACCTAATGCTCGTACTGGGTTATTCTGATTAACATCGTAATTCATTCAAATCAATTAGATAGTGTTCAACTAGGGTTACTAGGATCATGGCTTAGAGACTTGTGATCAACCTTAGATAAGGGGGAATTGTATGGGGTATCTTAGATATACGAGTTTCCAAAACCGTTGGTCCTCCTTAGTTTAGGATCATAACTTATCTCTAAGATCGTTCTTAGCATCATCATTCTTACCTCTAAGATCGCGTCTTATCTCCCAATCATAATTAGTACATAATCAACACCTATTACTAATTCCGTACTTATGTCTAAAGTCAACTCGTAATCCAGATCGCTACTTATGTCTAAGATCGTGACTTATGTTCAGAATCATCGCTTATAACTGAGGTCAGTACCTATGTTCATGATCATCGCCTTATGTTCAAATCATCACTTAGGTCTAAGATTGTGACTTAGAGGCAAAATCGTAAGTTATTTTCTAATATCAGGGCCTGGAGAAGCACGGCGTGCGATGAAGCCGTATCCTCAGAGTGGTTCCCTCAAAGGTTGGGATATGCACCCTTCGCATCTCCCCAGTGTAATACCTTATGTCACGCCGAGGCGGTGGTAGAGGAGGGGGGTTGCTGCTGCTGCTGGACAACACTTTGCGCAAACACCGTTATGGCGTCCGTTAGAGCTTGAGGCATTACCATTTGTGGTGGCTGTGGGTTCTCATTTCCGTTGCCACCATTTCCCTGGTTTCCTCTTCTGGGAGGCATTGTCTATAAAATCAACGCTTATTAGCATTCAGTAATTCCAAGGAGAATCCTGAAAGCCCATATGCGTTGTACAGGATGGAACTCGTAAACTAAAAGAGTAATAAAGCTGATTAATTAAATTCTTATCGCGCTCGCTCACACCCATCCCAATCAAACTTATGTCTAAGATCATACACTTAGACCTATGGATCAACTTAAGGTCAAAATCATAGCTTAAGACTCTATATGACATAACCTAGGTTTCCGAGGTAGATCTGAAGCCTAGGCTCTGATACCACCTGTAGCGCCCCGACCCGGACAGCGGAATCCGAATCGGTACACCCGTCGTAGCTTACTGAGAAGACTACAAGACGTCTCATCTCTCGAATACACATCATCGATGACGTAAGAGAAATAAGCGCAGAAACATATCTCAGCAATCTAAATCATGATTACAGTACGTCAACCGACAATGTGAATACCAAAAGAACTGTGTATAGTCGTAGCCATCTAAAATTCCAAATGAATCAAGAAATAAAAATGACAAAAAACGATCTAATCAATCCATTCCACAAGGTCTAAACATCCCACTCTGCCCACTCGCCGTCGTCCTCAATGAAAATCATGTCGTAACTAGGTTCATCTGCAAAGGCAAAGGCAGTATCCTTAGCGAAAACGCTAGCAAGTAACCCGCTTATAAGACATACGAGATCAACACATGGAAAGACATGAGTAATATGTAATTCAAGGGAATGGTGGGGCACATGTCTTGTAACTTTCAAATATATAACCAAATAACGCAACAGAGCAAGTACAGCAGTTTGCACATAAATAACAACGCATTGCAAATCAAATAACGCACATATTCATACCACATTGACTCTCGTGATGCATGTCAAAATATGCACTACACTACACATCCACATATGCATGAACGCTTTCTCTTTTAAAACAGTGCAATGCATGTCACAATGTCCGGTCACTTCACATAACTTTATACCCTATAACGCGCCCCGGCTTATATTTCCATCCCGGTTTACGTTACAGCCAACTTTATACCCTGTAATGCACCTCGGCTTATATTTCCATCCCGATTAGCATTACAGACAACTTTATACCCGGTAACGCGCCCCGGCTTATATTTCCATCCCGGTTTACGTTACAGTCTTTTGTGCCCTGCAATGCACCCCGGCTTAAATTTCCATCCCGGTTAACATTGCAGGTCACCTTCGCAAATCTGTGCCAAAGCACCTTTCTTTTCAAATCAATATGCAAATGCAAGTGACATGATGCAAAACTCCTCGTTTCAATCACATTTCTCATTCTCGTATGCAATTCACGTTCACATAAGTAGTTCATGTACACATGCGCAAGTATAAGCAACACACAAGCTTTCACTAATTTACACATCAAAGTTTAGGCTTCAACTAGATCGTCAACACTTAACCTTGATTTCAAAAAGTCACAAACCAATGCGAGTACCCCTACCTTTCCTTCATGGAACTCTATAACACCTCGTACGTTCATTTCCTAACCCTCCTAGGTCATCCTCATTGAAATCCGATTCGAAAACCCTTTGAAGTCACCAAGTTGATTCACCATCCTGAGTCACGTTCCCAAGACTTAGACTACCTTTAATCAGGTCTTAAGAAGTCTCTAAGATCACACAAAGATTCCCTGAGCTTCCCTCTTTCTTCCCTTAATTTTTCCCAAAACTGATGGACATCATACCCTCACATCGATCGATCGAAGTACTTCATCCCCTCACATCGATCGAACGAAGTACTTCATCCCCTCACATCGATCGATCGATGTCCATCAGAGGACATCATACCCTCACATCGATCGATCGAAGTACTTCATCCCCTCACATCGATCGATCGATGTCTACTATTCCAGAAAAGAAATTCTGCGTTTTCTGCAGAAACTGCAGAACTATAACTCCAATTGGTCTCAAACTTCATCCCAATCAATCCAAGCCTAATCCCTGCTATAATCTCATGCTTAAACTGCAGATTCAAACGCTATGCACATACCGAACAATGATTCAAGCCTAGTACGCAATCACTCCGACTTGATCAATCCAAAAATCTCATCTTTTTCCCCCAACCCCACGCAACAAGGAAATCACAACAAGAAGGGATTCAAGGGGTAGGGATTCGCATGATCTCAAATAATCCACAACAATAACGAAGGATTTTCATATATAGTGGCCAAATCTCGAAACCAAAACACATAAAGCGTACACATAGATTCACATAAAGAAACTACTGCATGGTGATCTAATTTGATATCAAAAGTAGGCCTTTTTCTTTCGCAAAAACGTAAGAACTTATAAGATGATTACTTGCCTTTGATTACTCGAAGAAGAAACGAAGAACGAATGAGGATTGAATTGATTTCTGGAGAGATTCTTCTCCTAGGGCTGCAAGGGACTCAAAATCGCCTAAGGGGGGAAGGGTTGCGTCGCCTTCTCTGTGAATGGGGAGGAGAACTGACGTTGTCAGTTTAATAGGGAAAAGGGTAAGATTTGGAGTTTCTAAATTATATCTATTATCTTGTTTATCTTAAAGGATAAACCTTTATTATTTAATTCTAAAATTAAACACAATTAATTCTAATATTTAATATTCCCATTAATTTCTAATTAATCCTCGTACTTAATTCCTAATTCCTTACCGTTGACCGTCATTAATCTTCTTTAATTCCTTCTTTGTCTTTTAATTATCCTATGGAGGGTGCGGGGCATAACACCAACAATCCTTTAACCCCTAGCAATCTCATTCCCCTTGGCGCTGGCCCTCTCCATCTTGGTTTACCCCTCCCTGCCCATATCCCACCTCGCCACCTACGCATCCTCAACAACACCAACCCGGCCTTTTAGGCCCTCGTCCCACCCAATCCCACCATGCCACCCACTTCTCATCCCCCTACATGCTCACTTATATTGACCAAGCCTTGCATACTTTATCTCTCAGCCCCCCTGATTCCACTTGGTACATGGACACCGGCGCCACATCACACATGACCTCAAATTCAGGTATGCTCTCATCTTATTTTAATAAACCGCATTCAAATTCGATTATGGTTGGCAGTGGTCACTCTATTCTTGTTCATGGCTCTGGCCATGCACGCCTATCTCCTCCCCTACCCCCACTCCACTTATCAAATATTCTACATGTTCCTCAACTAGTCAAAAATCTTATCTTTGTTCGTCGTTTTACTACTAATAATAATGTCACCATTGAATTTGATGCTTCTGGTTTCTCTGTGAAGGATCGGCATACGGGCACCCAACTCATGAGATGCAATAGTGTTGGTGACCTTTATCCCATCACCACACCGCCGTCTACCCCCACTCCATCCGCGCTCACTGCTTTGTCCGCAGACCTATGGCATAACCGACTGGGCCATCCTGGTCAACCTATTTTTCAATTTTTATGCAATAAACATCTTATCAGTTGCGAATTTCAATGTAATCAATCTCGTTGTTCATCTTGTGTACTTGGCAAACATGTGAAATTGCCATTTTCTGATTCTATCAATAACACAACTATGCCATTTGACATTTTACACAGTGATGTATGGACTTCCCCTATTCTGAGTTCTACAGGTCACAAATATTATGTGTTGTTTATTGATGACTATTCTAATTTCTCATGGACATTTCCTATAGGTCACAAATCCTAAGTATTCTCTCATTTTATTACCCTTCACAAATATATTCATACTCAATTTGGTGTTCCTGTTAAATGTTTGCAGTGTGACAACGGCCGTGAATATACAAACTCTCAATTCCACAGTTTTTGCCAACAGAATGATATGACTCTTCGCTTATCTTGCCCACATACATCATCTCAAAATGCTAAAGCTGAACGTACAATCCGTACCCTCAATAATATAATTCGTACTCTCCTCATTCACTCCGGTCTACCACCCTCATTTTGGCATCACGCTCTATCCATGGACACCTACCTACTAAATATTCTACCCAGCAAAATCCTATCATATCTCTCTCCCACTTAAATACTCTATCACAAAGACCCTTCTTACTCTTATCTACGCATCTTTGGATGTCTCTGCTATCCCATTATACCCTCTACTACTATTCACAAACTTCATGCTCGCTCCACACCGTGCATCTTTCTGGGATATCCACCTAATCACTGGGGGCACAAATGTTATAAAATCTCTACGGGCAAAATTATCATCTCCAGACATGTCATCTTTGATGAACACACTTTTCCCTACAGTACAATCTCTCTCACCTCCACCCATCAATACAATTTCCTCAATGACTCGTACTCTCCACTTATTCATAATCCACACCTCCACCAAACCCCTCCAGCCGCAGCACCTCCCCCGCCTCCTACCCCCCACTCGCCCCCATCTCCGCCCCCACTTCGGCTATCCTAAACCCGTCCGCCCCCCTCACAACCCGCACCATCACAACCCAAAGCATGCATGGTATTGTCAAGCCTAAACATCCTCTCAATCTTCATGTCGTGTCCTCTCCCTCACCTCTTCCCCGGAATCCCTCTGAAGCCCTTCGTGATCCACATTGGCACGCTGCCATGCTTGATGAATTTGATGCTCTTATTAAAAATAAGACGTGGGTATTAGTCCCCTGTCCACCCAATGTTAACATTTTACGTTCCATGTGGATTTTCCGTCATAAAACTCGTTCTGATGGTTCTTTTAAGCGCCATAAAGCTCGTCTTGTAGGTGATGGACGTTCACAACAACAAGGCATTGACTGTACTGAAACTTTTAGTCATGTTGTCAAGCCTGCAACTATTCACATTGTCCTTCATTTGGCGTTGTCCCAATCCTGGCCCATTCATCAACTTGATGTCAAAAATGCGTTCTTACATGGTACACTACAGGAAACTATATACATGCATCAACCTATGGGTTTCCGTGATCCGCACTATCCTGACTATGTCTGCTTGCTCAAGAAATCTCTTTATGGCTTGAAACAGGCTCCGCGTGCTTGGTACCAACAGTTTGCTGACTTTGCCTCTTCTATTGGTTTTGTTCATTGTCGTTGTGATCATTCCCTTTTCATTTATCATCATGGCACTGACATTGCATATCTCCTCTTTTATGTTGACGATATTATTCTAACAACTTCCTCTGATGCACTTTGCCGCCGCCTCATGGATCTTCTTGCATCCGAGTTTACTATGAAAGATCTCGGCCCATTGAGTTACTTCCTTGGTATTGCAGTAACCCGCGGATCCAATGGTATTTTTCTACACCAACAAAAATATGCCACCGAACTTCTTGAACGCGCTGGCATGACCAATTGTAAACCCATCTCCACGCCAATTGACACCTCCTCCAAACTTAGCAGCAATGATGGTGTATTATATGACAATCCTACTCTATATGCAGCTTAGCTGGAGCTCTTCAATATCTCACTTTTACACGACCGGATATCACCTATGCAGTTCAACAAATTTGTCTTCATATGCATGCCCCTCATGACGTTCATATGACCACCCTCAAGCGTGTCTTACGCTATCTCAAAGGTACTCTCCATTTCGGCCTACACCTCTCCAAATCCCGTCATACTAATCTTCTCTGCTAAACTGACGCGGATTGGGGCAGTTGTCCCGACACGAGACGCTCTACCTCTGGTTACTGTATTTTCTTTGGTGACAACCTTATTTCTTGGTCCTCAAAACGACAACCAACATTATCCCGCTCCATCGCCGAGGCCGAATATCGGGGTGTCGCAAATGTCGTTGCTAAATCTTGTTGGCTCCACAACTTACTTCTTGAGCTTCGTTGTCCTCTTACCAAAGCAACTCTTGTTTATTGTGACAACGTAAGTGCTGTTTATCTCTCCAGTAATCCGGTCCAACATCAACACACTAAACACATTGAAATGGATATACACTTTGTACGTGAAAAAGTAGCTCAAGGTCATATTTGCGTCTCTCATGTTCCATCACGGCATCAACTCGCCGATATCTTCACCAAAGGCCTTCCCCGAATTCTGTTTGATGATTTTCGAGCCAGTCTCAACGTTCGCGAACCTCCCGTTTCGACTGCGGGGGTGTAATGGCCGAATATTCTGCATTGATTGTAGTATATTCTGTATTCATTATCGTCATTCATTGTGTATCATTTTTTGTACCATATATAGAACATACCAAATATGTTAATATTCTCCATAATTGTATCATTATGATAGAGGATAAGATAGAGCATAATTAGCGGCATATACTAGGAATATTGTTGTATTTATACTTGTGATTGAATCAATAAAAGGCAAGGAAATATTCACTCCTTTAATTTGACTGGCACTTCAAATGTGGCATTATATTTTAAGAAAAACATTGTGGGACTTGAAGGTTTCGCAGATGCAGATCCTTCTGGTGACGTGGACCATTGGAAGATTACTTTCGGTTATGTTTTTTAATATGATGGTACGACATTAAGTTAGATGTTGAGATTGCAAACATGCGTGACACTTTCTACTACGGAGGCCGACTATGTTGTAATTTCAGAGACCAAAAAGGAGATGGTATGGTTATTTAATTTTCTGAAAGAAATCGGAAAGGATCAAGGTAGCAGGCCGCTCTTCGTCGACATTCAAAGAGTTTTGTGTCTGGCGAAGAATCCGGTGTATCACTCGAGGACGAAATATATTCTAGGGAAATATCATTACATACGTGAATTAGTGGACGATGGAACTTTGTCATTGAGAAAGATCACAGGCACAATAAATCTTATGGACATGCTCACAAAAATCGTCACCACGAAGTTAAGGCTGTGTAAGCCTCAGTTGGGCTTGATCATTAATTGGCCGAGTGTTGCTGACCTATTGAAATGCTAGAGTGGACGGAATGCAAAAGGGAAGGTTGATTACTAGACAGCAAGTGTCGTAAATTTGTCTTCAAATGAAAGATTGTTAAGTGTGAAGACAATTTGTTCGATGAAAATTCGGAAAGAAATCATCTTTTCTTCTATTGTTTTTGTAATTGTATCTCATCGATTTGTTTCTTTATTATTGCATTGAAATATTCCCCTGTTGAATTAAAAATTGAGGCCGGCTGGTTGTGGTTTTTTAGCACCGGGATTGTTGGCTTTTCCACAAAGAAAACCGAGTGTTCATTGTTCTTCTTTCGATGTTGTTTTCGCGTTGCGTCGTCTTGCTTTTTTTCTTCAATAGTTACAGTGTATATTTAAGGGGCGATGGCAAGTGGGCTACCATACATGACTAGTAGAGGAAAAACAAAAGATTTTCTCTCATGTCCGCGACAAAAGTATAGAAGAAAGTCGGGAATTGGCAGGAAAAGTTCTTATCACAGGAGGAAAGGAGATACACTCATCAAGGCGGTTGGGCAGGCAATTCCTATATGCGTAATGCAGTCCTTTGCTTCGGGAAAAGCTTGATCTCCTCGATTACAGCTCTAACAAGGCGTTTTTTGAGGGGTCGAAATGAAAATTCAAACAAAATTCGCTGGAAAGCATGGGAAGTTTGCTGCCCGACGAAGAAAATTGGGGGAATTGGGTTTGGCGATATAGCAGTCTTTAACAAGGCACTCTTTGCTAAACAAATATGGAGACTATCGATTCATGATTGCCTATCGGCAATGCAGAATCTGCGTAGACATTGTTTGGCTGACGGAATAATATTCGCTCTTAATAATTAATTTGACAAATAATTATTTAAAAAAAATATAATTATAACAACATTTTAAGTGATAATTGTTGAAGAGCAAGAATATAGAAACTAAATCCAAATCAAATTGTAACAAAAAAAATGAGAAAAGAGCCGCGATGTAATTGTCCTTTAACCAATTTTGCATCTACCGGCGAGCAAAGTGAACTACATGCAAATGTTTCTCAAGATATGACGTTTTCTCCTATTCGTTTTACTCTACGAGAACGAGATTATTCTTGTGTATTAGAGGTGTTTAATATCCTAAGAAACAAGAAAGAAGAGAAGAAGAACATTCGGTAGGAATTTTTCAAACAACTTTCGAAGTTTTTCAGGTCTAACTTTCAAATCATATGATCATTGTATTTATAAACTTTTGTTTCATAAGCAAGATGTTAATTCAACACCATACTGTAGAATTCAAATTACAAAGTTAGTTTATAACCGTTTAAAATTGAAAGGAGATATCTCAAGATGCAAAAGTTACATCATTTCATAGAAAGATACACTAGTGAGGTCGTCGAATGTTTGGCGATGTTCCAGTGAGCCTCAGATTCTATTTGAACTATGTTGCCGAACCTTGAAATCATTGCTGAACGTTCAGTCCTCTTCAGAACTTGACTGGCTGAACTGTGAATTCAAGGTTTGCGGAAAACTGATTCAAACTAAATTTCATTCCATTCTCCAAACAAACTTCTTATATGTCACTACATAAATTTGGAGAACTTTCTAAGCCACTTTTATGTGCTTTTTTTTTTCAAACAATCTCCCACATGATCCATATTTATATAAGAACATACATGAAAAGTTATAAACTAACCTCTCTGATATGAAGTTAAGATAATGGCACATAAAGGACGATGACTTGCGTCTTGAATTATCAACACTAGAAATAGAGTTATATAAACAGAAATAAAATGAACGATGTCTTGGATCACATTCCACCACTGTTTATATGAACAACCAAGTGACAAGTCATTATCTAACCTCTTACAAGTTCACGGTGTGGTGTAAAATCTTCCATGCACCAAGTCTCAGGTTTTCATAAGCGCTCTAGTGAGTTTTTTATACTCTCGTAGGAAGAGGCACCACCTCCACATTTATATAGGTGAAATTCATTAAGTGTGCACTACTCTCACCGCCATACAACATGGCTATGAATTTCATTAGGAGATTCTTAAAATCTCACCCTAAAATGTTTGCAGCGAGCACTATCTTCAACACCACCATAGGGAGGGGCATGTTCGATAATGCAAAATAGAACTTTTTTATGACTTTTTTTACCACATTGAATCCCGCTCGTAGAATTTTTACTAATATTGGGTTGGGTTGCCATCACAGAGATTGCACATCAAATAGAATAAGTCTCACCCCCTCGATGTTCTATGGAATAACTTTCTGTTCAATCGTTCAGTTAAGGGGCCAGCCAAGTTAAACTCATATCTTACAAACTCCAAGTTAACTACCCTAGAACTTATCAACTCATGCACAATATTGTGTCTCAAACAGATATACCGGCTCTTCCCATTCTAGTTCTTGATCTTCGCTCGAGCGATCGCTTCCAGCGAATCACAATGCATAGAAACAGAAGGAGTAGGTTTATACACAAAAGGAATATCAACAAGTAAATTATTTAACCATTTAGCTTCTGCACTGGCAAGTTCTAATGCAATAAATTTGGATTCCATAGTAGACTTTGCTTTACAAGTTTGTTTAGATGATTTCCAAGAAATAGCACCACCACCCAATGTAAACACATAAACATTGATTGCGTTTAATTCATCATTATTTGTCATCCAATTAGCATCACAATATCCTTCCGAATTGATAGAAATTCACTAGACAAAAGTCCTAAATTCATGGTACCTTTAAGATATCTCATTAATCTCTATAACGGTAACCAAAGTTCATTTCTAGGATTATGAGTTAATCTAGCAAGTCCGTTTACAGCATATACAATATCGGTCTATTGTAATTCATTTAGTGCATTACACGACCAATTATTCAGGCATACTCACATTATGAAACATCCTTCTTATTCTTTTTCAAATGAATGGCAGGATCATGAGGTGTACTTACTGGTTTAACATCAAAGAAATTAAATTTTCTCCGAATCTTATCAAGATAATGAGTTTGAGAAAGCATATAACCTCCACGTTTCTCAACTAATTTAAGTCCAAGTATTAAATCAGATTTTCACATGTCTTGCGTATAAAAAATAGAGGACAAAAATGATTTAATACTACTTACGACATCCATGTTAGTTTCAAAAATCAGCATGTCATCAACATACAATCACACAATGATAGAATCAGAATTTTCGAACTCACTACAAACACAAAGATAACTTTTATTTAGCACATAACCATTAGTGATCATGTCATTATCAAATTTTTTATTCCATTGTTTAGGTGCTTGTTTAAAGCTGTGCAATGACTTCTTTAACCTACATACTTTATGTTCTTGTCCTTAAACTATTATACCTTCCAATTGATGCATGTAGATTTCTTCATCTAAACCTCTCTTTAAAAAAGCCGTCTTAACATCTATTTCATGTATAACAAGTTTATAAATAGAAGCTAAAGTTATCAACATCCTATGGTTCTTATCCTAGCAATCGGAGAATATGTGTCAAAGAAATCTATTCCTTCTTGTTGTACAAAATCTTTGGCAATTAATCTAGCCTTAAACTTAACAATTATACCATCAGCCTTTAGTTTCTTTCTAAAGACATATTTACAACTAATAGATTTGCATCCTCTAGGAAGTCTAAAAGTTCCCAAGTGTTATTATAAAGAATAGACTAAAGTTCACGATTTATTTCTTCTTTCCAAAAATTAGCATCTACGTATTTCATAACATCTTTATAAGTTTTAGGATCTTATTCTATTAAAAGATAGTAGTGAAATCCTCACCAAAGTTTTCCAATTGTTTGTCTCTTACTTCTTCTAGGAGAATCAATATCCTTCAACTAGTGACTTACTAGACTCACATTTCTCAAAACTAGAATTGATTACATGTTGTTTTGCTTCATAGGAAAAACTCTCTCAAAAAAATTAGCATCTTTTGATTTAATAATACAACTATTATCAATTATCATGAATCTATATACATCATTATTGTGAGCAAAAGGCGGTTCATTGAAAGATATGGACAAAAGGTGGTTCCTCTGAGTACAGGTTTCCAAGTAAGACATTTTCATAAATCATTCCAAGGCAAACCGTGATTAGGAAACCCCCATCCCGGAAAGGAGTCTATAATTGTAATTTTTTCAGTCGTAAAATCTTATAAAGCCTATATTTCATTCTTAAGTAGAACATGCATAAGTACATACATGAGAGTGAAACCTAAAACAGAAAAAGAAATAGAAAAAAAGCAGAAAAATATAACCAGAAAATGCTCCTTCCATCCGATTTTTGATACTTAAATTTTGTACCACTTGTCTAAAGATTGAACCCATATGCCCTACACACGTTGGCCCATCAGATATTTCAAAACACAAAGGGTTCAAACTTTGGTAACATGGAAAACTCCTTGGGTTTTGTCATTATTGGGGAATTCCCTTGGTTGTACATGTATCTCTTGTGATGTGATCCAAGTGAGGCCTTCATGTGATGTGTTTCAAGTGAGACTTTCTACATTCCTATAGTGGACATACCGATGTTGTATATCTCTAACAAATCGTCCCAAGACATACCCTGATGAAAACAGACAAGAAGGAATCATCTTGAAAGAGGAAGGTTGAGAGTTCGAATCTTTTCAGAGGCATTTGTGGAATTCCATTGCTTGGGCTCCATAATGTTGTACTCGTGTGTATGGCCTGCCCTTTGTCTGAATCTATCAGGTTCCTGATTTACATCTCTACACTTCCTGTGGAGCCGGGGGTGGCAGTGACCCTTACTGGTTGGGGTACAACCTTTTTCTCTCTAACAAATCTTGTATTTCTTTTCGTTGTTAAAATATACAAAATAATGACAAAACATATTGAAACATATAGCATGTTATGTTGAAACTTGGGCTTATACGACGAGAGACCCATATCAATTCAAAACTTTAAGACAATGGGTGATGATGCCTCATTCTCGTATAACCTATATATTTTTCTCAAAGCAGACGATGTGAGACTATATTCTCAATACCTGCCCTCATGTGACAACATGGTTTGACATACAAACGCGCTTTAGAAAACTCGCTCAATCACAAGCCACAAGCCAGACATGATCATCTATCCTCTCTCAACCATAAACCATAAGCCAGGCATGAACATCTGGACTTGGGTGAGAGGAGACAATAGACGGCCAACTATGGGCCAAGCAATGTGTGAGTTCACATTTTAAACATGCTCTAGTACCATGTTAAAACTTGAGCTAACATGAGGTGCGGCCCATATCCACTTAAAACTTTAAGTCAAGAGATGGTGGTACCTCATTCTAATATTTGCATGCCGTTTACCTTCCCCATACCCTAGCAATAAGTTTTGTTGTCGTTGGAATATACTGAGTAGGATTGATGATGATGATTCTCAATATATTATAACATCAGAACATCCTTTTGAATTTTCATGCTCCAAACATAAATACAAGACAGAGCCTATTTAGGTGGCGAACGTATTGACATAAACAGAAAAAACGATGGCAGAATATACGAATCGATAGACTTAAAACACATTCTTAATTGCAGTCGGAAGCATCAGTCTCATACTCTTCGTCTTCAGAATCATCAGATTCAAATTCAATTGTATCCGTATTCTAGCCATTTTTGGCCCTCATCTCCTTTACGATCCTCTTCTTTGGTGGCAGCAGGCTCTCGTTGTCTGAGCTGGAGTTTTCTTCGCTGTCTTCGTAGCAGTAACTCCACTGATCAGCCATTTTTGTGTCTCTTCTTAATTAGCTGGAATAATTCACTTTTTTCTGGTAATATCTCTCGACCATACCGATATTTTTTTTCCTGATGTCGTTCGGATATACTGGTTCTGGTTTCTTGTAATTTCTCTTAGCAGATTGTTCATTATGGTGCAATTAACCGAGCTATTTTATACGTATGGAAGCTAGAACACTCCAAATTAGTCATTGTTGGTCTGATCTGTGCTATGATGTGAACTGAATATGCAACAGTGATTGCTTATATATATAAAACCGAGAACGGTCCAAATTATCGTCGTTGTCTGATCTGTGCTATTATGTGAGCTTAATATACAACAGAATCGCAAGCTCGAAAGCAGCATTTTGTCCCATGCATACAGTGCGAACATATAAGTTAACCAAATCTTAGTTCTACAGCATGACAAAATTAGAATTCTTCAAGTTACGCAAGAGTTTGTGTTTGTGTAATTTCTTTTTTGAAAGTTGTTCTTGTTGCCATATGTAAATTCGAAGGGAACTTTCCACCTTCAGATTATAAAAGCTAGATGCTTCAAATAGCATTAACAAGTTACATCAAAGAAGCCGGATCTTTACCAAGGGTCAAAGATGACCTCAAATAAACGTCGTCAGTTAACTTGAAGAGTAGTTAACCGATTTGAAGATGGTAGCTGGAATAGCTTCCTGAAAGTCCTGCACAAGGAAGCAAAGATCAGAGGTCCCGGGGGGATGACCCTAAGTAAAACCCTCCGACGCTCAAGTCAGTTTGAACCATTTCTCTCTGAGAATATAGTTTAGTGTATGGAGTTAGAAAATTCTCACAAGTCTTAGCCGAAGAGAAAGTTCGGTGTATTAGCTCCAGGAGATAGGAAAATGTTAGATGGATTGGGATCCTCTTTCTGGTCTGCCTTGGCTTGCTTTTATTGGTTTTTCCCGCCCTTTGCCTCTGATAGCGGATAAGATGTTTGCTTGGGGCAGAAGATCTATGACGCAGTAGGTCTGTTGATGTGACCGGTAGGCCAGCTGATGTGACTAGTAGGTCGGCTGAAGCGACTTTGGCGTGTACAGGTTGAATAGCCAGACGTGCACTCTTTCTTTGAACTGCACTTCTGCCTGATGGTTCTACGATGTGATGCTGTGCTTGACTCCTTCGCCGAAGTGCAAAACCAGGCTTTGCCGAAGTGCAATGTTGAATCTGGCCGAAGTGATCTGGAGTGTAGCACTTAAGCTGAAGCTGGTGTTGAAGTTCGGTGCCGAGGTGCAGTCTTTGGCCTATTTTTCGATAAATAAAAGGATGCCATGGGGCACAGTCGAACTGGAGCCAAGCTGGACAGCAACACTTGGGTGCTGAACTGCAGGAGTTGTACCATTGACTGTTGTTGACTAACAGGCGATTAATTCTGGTTTATCATTTGCCCCCAGATTTTGTGTGGTCGAGCTGACCTGTGAGGGTGGACAAATCTATTCTGATGAGTTATTGACGTGTCTTCATTAATTGAGCAGTTATCCTCTTATCTGCGCTGTAATTCCTGCTTTTAATGTAAGCGTTAGTTTGAACGCCTCATCATTATCTTTTCGGCGGTTTCAGTACCCGAGGGGGCAAAATACTTGAACCGTCGCCTTTTCGAATCTCAAACGAAAAGTTGAATTTTGCCTTTTCTTCTTATAAATAGGGGTAATCGCCCTAATTCCTTCTTTTCTTCTTCTTCTATTCTGCGTATTGCTCATTCTGTATCTCTGCTCATCTTCTTCGTCTTCGAAGACTACACTCTCGTCACGGTGTTTTCCTCCAGTTCAACCCTTCAATCTCTCTGTAAGCTTTTCTTCTTCCATTTTTCTTTCATGGCTTCCGTTATTTCTTCTTCTTCTTTGGTTACCCCGGAATCTATGGTGCCCTCAACATCAATTGACAGAGATGCTCCGTCTCCAATGGTGCATAACTCAATGTGCATCTTGGAAGCCATTGGCCTCTTCGAATTATGTCAACATTATAATGTTGATAGGAGTACCTTTGCCGCCATTCTTCCTCTGTCATATCAGACTGCTAATGATCCCCCAATAGGGTATGGGGCAGTCTATGAGGAATACTTTAAATTCGGTTTCAACCTTCCAATTCCAGCTCCTTTATTCCAAATCCTGTATTCTTACGTCTAATAGCCTTAAGGTCATCCTCAGTTACCTGCTTTACCTAAGAGCTGCCTAGAAAGCCTTTTCACTTGCTGTTTTTAGGGGAATATTTGTGTGCGAACAGAAAGACAGTTGTTACTATTTTGGTAGAAGGAATCCAAGTAGTGAAAACCTTTATGTTGTAAACCTTCCCTCTTCTACCGAAAATTGGACGAGATGTTTCTTCTTCGTCAAAGCTATAGGATTACCCGAGAAATCCCTCTGGAAATCCGGCAGCGCAAATAATAGGAGGCCAAGCGAGAAATCTTACGATGAAGCCTCCAAATTGTTACATTTGCCCATGGACGTGGATTGGAAGAAAGTTGACAGGCCAGTTGTGAGGGTTGCTGACCTGGAACACTTGTGGCTAGAACATAACTTTCGACCTCTTATCCCAATTGCTTTGAGAATAGTTCGGGGTATGTAGCAATCTTTTGAACAGTTTTGAATTGTTCTGATGTTGAGTCTGTGTTTTGACCGTTTTGTTCATTGAATTCTGCAGGAGTCATGGTGTCCGATACCCTTGCAAGGTTGAAGAATTTGGTCCCCAAAAAGAAGAAGAGGACCGAAGGACAACCCTCCTCTTCGGGGCAGGCCTCTGCCAGAACTCCGTCCGAGGTGCAGATGACTGCCGAGACCGAAGTTCCAAGTAAGATTTTTGCCATGCGTTGGTCTTGAACATATTTTGTCTCCATTTAATCACTTGACCTTTTTTCTCTTCAGCTGCAACTCTTGACAATCCCATCCAGGCTGAAGCTCAAGTCCTTGCCCCAGCTTTAGCTCAGCCAGACGATGGAATTGGGGGAATTGATGCCCTTATCTTGAATTCTTCCTCTCTAGTTGCCGAAGAGGAAGTTATGCCTTCACCAAGGCAGGTTTCTGTTGAGGCTGGTCCCTCCTATGAGTTTCTAGGAGAGACTTCTGGGGTAAATGCCCCAGAGGAGGAGTCTTCCCTACAAAACCGCCGAGGCACGAGGATGTTGGAGTTCTCTTTCGCTGACACTGCCGCAAATCCTAGCGTAGCTAGAAAAGTAACTGAGATGTCAGTGTTACCTCACGATTGGCAACTTTATGGCAGTATGGACTAGGATACTGCCATGAATTCATTTGCAATGAATATGGCCATGGTAAGATTTTCCGATATTCTCCATCTTTTTTAACTTGGTCACTTACGTTTTCTCTAACCAGCCTGATTTCTGCAGTTCCGGGTTCAAGAGTATAACATACTCAAACGGGCTGAAGAGTTGCGGGCCAAATTTGCCCAACTCTCCGAGATCAATGCCAACCTCAGAAATGCCTATGATGGGTTGGCAGAGGTAGCAAGGCCCAGCAATTTGAGGTTGAATCAACTGGAAGCTCAAGTGAACAGCCTGAAGTCTGAGGTGGCCGTTCTCACTGAAGAAAATTCCAGACATCAAGTAGGAAAACAAGATTCAGACATGAAGCTGGCCACTGTAAGTTCCCAAGTGATTGAGCTGAAGGAGATGGTGGAGAGTGTGCTGAATTGGTGTCATCCAGAACCCAGGTTGAGCTGGAGTTTTACCAGAGAGAACTCAGTACTTTTGAGCAAGAGTTATCCAATAGCAAAGTTGAACTGAACCAGTAATTGGATGTAGAACGGAAAAGCAAAGCTGATCTCCTCCATCAATTTGAACTTCAGGCTGAGGAGATTAATAAAACTGCCATTGCTGAGTTCAGGCAGTCTCAGTTCTTCACTGGTAACTTCTTGAAGATTCAAGGTTCAGCAATAGCTGTTGAACAAACTTGGGCAATCAACACTTGCTCTGAAGTCTGCCTAAACCTGGACAAAAGTCATCCTCAAATTGCTGAACTCTATAACCCTGAGGCTGGAAGCTTACTTGAGAACCAGCTGGAGCTTTTTAAGAATGGAGCCGATCTCAAGGGCGATGAATACAATGAAGAGTAGTATAGGATCGTCCTTTCTTTTTGTAATCTTTGTAGTTGTAACAGAAACTTCTTAGTGAAAATCCTATTTTTTCCAACTCGTGCTCTTCAGCTTATTTCAATTTTCTTGACTTTGTCTTCTGTGTGTGAAGTTTTACTTGCTTTATTTCCATAGTTAATGCAAGTATTTGTCCTTGGCTTGAGAGACTTTACTTTAAGTTATCCTCCACATCTCATTTTTGTCTTCGGCTCTGCCAAAGAGCTTTTTGGTTGCTTTTACGTTGGATTTCTCCATAAGTATTGAGCTTCAACCTCAACCTTCGGCTTTGCCAAAAGTGTTATGCTGTTTGACTAAACTGCAGCTGTGCTGTGCTTTAATAAATTTTAGATAAGTAAACCCGTTACTTGATGAATGTGCCACATATTGGCTTTGTCATGAACACTGTTGAATCGAGAGCTGCTCAGCTATCCCAGTTCTGCTGAGGTAGGATATAGGGAAACCTGTCCCAATATGTTGAGTCCTGCTCAACTTTCTCAGTCCTGCTAAGATAAAATATATGGAAACCTCTCCCAAATGTTGAGTCCTGCTCAACTTTCTCAGTCCTGCTGAGGTAAAATATAAGGAAACCTGTCCCAATATGTTGAGTCATGCTCAACCTTCTTAGACCTGCTGAGTTAAAATATAGGGAAACCTATCCCAATATGTTGAGTCCTGCTCAACCTTCTCAGACATGCTGAGTTAAAATATAGGGAAACCTGTCCCAATATGTTGAGTCCTGCTCAACCTTTTCAGACCTGCTGAGTTAAAATATAGGGAAACCTGTCCAAAATGTTGAGTCCTGCTCCACATTCTCAGACCTGCTGATTTAAAATATTGGGAAACCTGTCCCAAATGTTGAGTCCTGCTCAACCTTCTCAGACCTGTGGAGTTAAAATATAGGAAAACCTGTCCCAAATATTGAGTCCTCCTCAACCTTCTCAGACCTGCCGAGTTAAAATATAGGGAAACCTGTCCCAATATGTTGAGTTCTGCTCAACCTTCTCAGACCTGCTTGTAGGATCTGCAAGGCACCACTAGAAGGGGGGGTTGAATAGGTGGTGCGGAAAATATGGTTTTTAAAATTTCTTTAAACCTAACCAATTCAAGTTTTGAAAACAGATTCTGTTTTCAGTACCAGTTTTAAAACGATTTAAAAACTAGGTTAGAGGTCTCCAAAAATTATGAAATTTTGAGAGAACTTAGCCTCAGATGTTGTGAGGGTCCCCTAAAAATTTCAACTCAAAATTCAACCTTTAACCCCTTCAAAAACCGTTGGCACTCAGATTGTGCAATTCTGCCAGAAACGGTAGATGGTTTTGAAAAATTAATTCCTATTTGTGTGAGTGTCCAAATGATCTGAAAATTTGACCAATAACTCTTCACACACTATATTTAAATGGGTTGAAACAGTTTTTGAAAATTCGTTTGGGAAGTAGGTCAAATACACCCAAAGTCTCAACCTTTGCAAGTCTGAAAATCAGACTGCACTAGTCTCAGAACTTTTGATGTTTGGATGACTTATACTTGTCCAAAAGGGTTGAAACTTGTGCCAAATTAACCCTAGAACGTTTATGTATGTTTCTGGAAAATTTTATAATTTTTAGAAAACGTTTACTATTTTTGCGAACGTGAACAATATGAGTAAACAGCGCAGAAACTGAAACGTAAATGCAGAAAGTAAATTGCACCAAGAATTTTATACTGGTTCGGTTATAAACAACCTACTCCAGTCTTCAAGGAACACCTTCCTTGGTTCACACTAATTTCACACACGCAGTACACCTTACCGCAGGGTTGATAGAGTTACACCTTAACTCCAACCCTTTACAAACCTTGTATTGTGAGTACAATTTGCACGAACACCACCATCTCGCTAGAATGAAGATTGATCACACCTTGATCAATCTTTTACAAAGATGAATGAATGGTGGTTTCTATGAAGCCTATTCAAGGATGAAAGAGATAAAGTACAATAGGCTTTTTACAAGAGAAGAAAGAAAGAAGATGTAGGAGAAAAGAGGCTTGGCACTTTGATCACTTTAGAATGCAATTCTTGGTGTTGTATTTGTTTGTTCTTCTCTTCCTTCCTTATAGGTCCAGCCGTCCCCTAGCATGCTTCTCCCCTCTTGAAAATTTCCTTTTAAGTGCTTGAGAGGATGTGAGACATCATGGTGACAAAGTTTTGCTTGCTTGGCATCATTCCATTGGACCATCATTTAGTCATTGCTTACTTGGCACCTTTTGATTGGCTCAATGTTGTCATCATTTGATGACATGGAAAATCTGAAATAAACACTTTAAACATGTGCCAAATAATCATCACATAATACACTCCATAAATTGAGAGATATTCACATAAATTGTGAGACAAAAAATTCTTCCTTCCACCCTTGAAAAATTCGGCCATAATACTCCTTGCCATGCTGAAATTTCAGCATGTGCATCATGCATTTTTATCCAAGATAATCCCCAATTTACTTTGATTTTTCTCATTAAAATGAATCAATAATACATGGTAAGTCTTGCTATCAATTGATGAATGAACTTGGACACAAAAGAAGTGTCATATTCGGCCACAACATTTTCACACACATGCTGAAAAATTTCAGCATGTGTGATATGAAGAATATCACACTTAATACAATTCAAATCATTTCCATAACTCCTTTGATTTATTCCTTAATGAAAAATTGACAAATTATCTTCCTTAAGAGTGAAGATTTCGGCCACAATGTGTGTGACATGCTGAAATTTTCAGCATGTGACATAAAAGAGGTGTATGTTGAAAACTTACCTTTTGTAGCTTCTCTCTTTGATTCATCAACATTGTATGATTGATTCTTGACCAATCAACATGCCAACAAGGCTCCACATGTGCTCCACATAAGCTGTAGGTGGCGTTGAGAAAGTGTGTATACATGTGCTGAAATTTATTTTTGCTAACTTTGAAAAATAGTGCACATTTAATAATACACACATGTAATATTCCAATCAGCCCTTAATTTAATTTTCTAGAACACTTTAAGATGTATATTATGTGTACAAAGTGTCTAGATACGTGCCACATCATGTTCAAGAAAAACGTTCCATGTCAAGTGCGTAGAAAACCGAATTTTCGATATTTATCGATTACCCGATTTTTCTCTAATTTAAATTCCAACTTTTGCACATGCTATATATATTATGTTATACATAATATATATAATATATACTTTAATTTCCAGCACTTGGCTGATTTAAAGTGTTACCATAAACATGTGACAAAAATAAAATTGAAATTTTCACATTTTGGCCTAAATGTGGGATGATTTGTGTGTGCCAACATGGAAAGTATTTTTGTCTCAATATACAGTGTATGGCACGAAATTTTTAATGAATTTTGATGTATATGGGCTGGCCATTTATTTATGGCAAGTACGTGACACGTTGGCGAAGTTTCGGTATCGCCCGATACGACAAATTTCGGTTTAGAACCTTTTATCGTGTCGTATTTAATTTGTCATCACCATATCTTATATCATATGATATAAGACCTGAATATACTCATAAATATGAGTTAAGTATAGTGGTGTAACGTTAACGTACGTTCGTAAGATATATAACGTGTCGGTAGTACGTTGGAATACATGTGTATGTGCCTTTTATAAAAAATCTGAAAATATAGTATATATATGTATAAGTGGCGTGTGGGATTAAATGTGGGGAGGAGGAGAAGACTTTCCTTCCATAGCCTTGTTGCCTTTGTGCCTTTTCCAAATGCATCTTCCTTTAATGAACTACTTAGTTTATTAAACTAAGTATTTCACTTAATGAACTACTTTAGTTCATTAATTGTGGCACCTGAAAATAGTATAAACTCAACAAATGTTCGCCATATAATGTAAGCTTTAAAGCTTCATGGCTCGTTAGTTCGGCAACATAATATATAAGCTAAATAAGGCAAGTTATCATGCATACATGTACACTTGTGTATATATATATATACATAACCAACGTTTATATATATATATATATATTCAAATTTCTTTATTTTGAAATCACTCAAACCCTCATATTCCTACAATCTCCCCCTTTTGATGATTTTCAAAATAACTAGTGTACATGATTTAGGTGTTATCTCTCCCCCTTGAATTATGCACAGATTCGAAATTTGAATTTCGAATTTCAAATCCGGCTCCCCCTTGATTCATGCAATTAGGATCAATCAATGATCTCTCTCCCCCTTAAATCTCTCTCTCCCCCTCAAATCATGCTTCTCTCTCCCCATTTATTTTGGAAAGTTAATCAAAAGATTCCTGTCAAAAAGGAAAGTAAATCAAATAATATCGCATTAAATCACATCAACAGGAAGAATGCCTAATTTAGAACGGAGAGATTCAAATGTGGCTTGATTTAAGGCCTTTGTAAATATATCCGCTACTTGTGATTCTGTGCGTACGTGATCTATGACAATATTACCATTGTTAACGTGATCACGAAGAAAATGATAGCGAACTTCTATATGCTTAGCCTTAGAGTGTAATACGGGGTTCTTAGACAAATTTATTGCACTCATACTATCACAATATATAGGAATTTTATCTACGGTAATTCCAAAGTCCGAAAGTTGTTGTTTTATCCACAACAACTGTGTGCAACAAAGGCTAAGAGCCATATACTCAGCCTCAGTAGTGGACAAAGCAACACTTGCTTGCTTTTTGGAAAACCATGAAATAAGGGAATTTCCTATAAATTGGCAAGTTCCGCTCGTGCTTTTTCTATCTATTTTACAGCCACCATAATCTGCATCAGTGTAAGCATGTAAGTCGAATGTAGAATCCTTATCGTACCAAATACCTAAGGTGGGCGTGTGCTTAATATAGCGAAATATTCTTTTCACCGTATTTAAGTGTGACACCTTAGGTTGACTTTGAAAACGAGCACACATGCATACGCTAAACATGATGTCAGGCCTACTAGCAGTTAAATATAGTAAAGAACCTATCATAGATCGATATAATCCATTATCAACGTCTTTACCATGTTCATCTTTGTCTAATTTAGTAGTAACACTCATAGGCGTGGGGGATAGTTTCAAATTTTCAAAATTGAACTTCTTGATCATGTCATTTACGTACTTAGCTTGGCTTATATGAATTCCTTTACTCGTTTGCTTAATCTGCAAGCCAAGAAAATAATTAAGTTCACCAACCATAGACATTTCAAATTCAGCTTTCATACAATTTTCAAAATCCTTAACGAGTCTATGTGAGGTAGAACCAAAAATAATATCATCTACGTAAATTTGAATAATAAGTAAATCTGATTTTTCTTGTTTCAAAAATAATGTACTATCTATAGTACCACGTTTAAAATTATTTTCTAAAAGAAAAGTAGCAAAACGATCATACCATGCTCTAGGCGCTTGCTTTAGTCCATATAGTGCCTTCTTTAATTTGTACACGTGATCAGGATGTTTCAAATCTTCAAAACCGGGTGGTTGCTTCACGTATACTTCTTCTTGTATAAATCCGTTTAGAAAAGCACTTTTGACGTCCATTTGATACAATTTAAAATCTTTCATGCAAACAATAGCAAGTAAAAGTCGTATAGCTTCTAAACGTGATACGGGTGCAGATGTTTCATCGTAGTCTATTCCTTCTTCTTGATTATATCCTTGAGCTACGAGTCTTGCTTTATTTCTAACGACTTTTCCTTCTTCATTCATTTTGTTCCTAAACACCCACTTTGTGCCTATTATTGTCTTATCTTGTGGTCGTGGCACTAAATCCCATACATCATTTCTAACGAATTGATTAAGTTCGTCATGCATAGCATCAATCCAAGATGAATCACTCAAAGCATCATGCACATTTTTAGGCTCAATTTCAGAAATCATAGCATGAAATTCATTTATTTCATCCGAAGTGATTCTTCTACGTGGTCGCACACCGTGAGTGATGTCGCCTATGATGAGATCATGTGGGTGATCTCTATGCCATCTTGGTTGATTATTTTCTAAGTTATCATGCATTTCTATATGATCATGCATTTCTAGTGTTTCATTCATCTCATGCATATCAAAAGACTCATTTTCTTCATCCAAAACGGGTTTCAAATCAAAGTCATCATCATATTCCTTTTCTTTATCAACCTCTCCAAATTCATTGAATTTAACATGAATAGATTCTATGATTTGTCTAGTGAGAGGATCATAACATCTATATGCTTTTGAATTTATGGAATACCCAATAAAAATGCACTCAATCGATTTGGATTCAAATTTATCTAAGTTATCTTTCGTATTCAAGACAAAACATTTGCATCCAAACACACGAAAATAATCTATCTTAGGCATGCAGTCATTCAAAATTTCGTAAGGCGTCTTGTTTATTTTCTTTCTTATAGATAGGCGATTTACAATATAGCATGCACAATTTACGGCTTCCGCCCACAGAAATCTAGGTAATTTATTTTCGCAAAGCATAGTTCTAGCGATTTCTTGTAGTGTGCGATTCTTTCTTTCTACTACTCCATTTAATTGTGGAGTTCTAGGTGGCGAAAACTCATGTTTAATCCCTTTTTCTTCACAGAATGAAATCATCTCTTTATTTTTAAACTCACCGCCTCTATCGCTTCTTATTCTTTTCACATTTACACCGTATTGATTTTCAAGTTGTTTAATTAATTTAGCGATTTCTACGGCGCTATCATCCTTATGTGCAAGAAATAAAGTCCAAGCATAACGAGAAAAGTCATCAACAATTACACATGCATAGTGACGCCCACCAAGGCTTGTAGTACGACTAGGACCAAACAAATCGATATGCAATAGTTCTAGTATTCTAGTCGTGCTTATCTCATTTTTAGGCTTAAGTGACTCACGTGTTTGTTTGCCTTTTATGCAAGATTCACACAACTGAAAGTTGTCTAAATCAAGCTTAGGCAATCCCCGTACTAGGCTCTTTCGTTGCAATTTTTCTAGTGTAGAAATACCTATGTGTCCTAGACGTCTATGCCACAAATTCACATTGGGTTCATTTGACATAAAGCATTTAACTTTGGCATCTACTACATCATCCAAGGATAGTGTGAATATGTTTCCTTCACGTTTTCCTTTTAAAACGGTTTCTCCATTTTTATCTATTATATTACAATAAGGGTGAGTGAAACACACATTAAAACCACTGTCAACAAATTGCGAAATACTAAGAAGATTGTAAGATAAGTTGCTTACCAAAAACACGTTTGAGATTTGAAGTGTATCCGGGTTTCCAATCGTACCTTTACCAATGATCTTGCCTTCATTGTTGTCTCCAAAGGTCACGGATCCGCCTTTTGTGACCTTCTTTAATTTGGAGAAGAGGCTCGGGTCACCTGTCATGTGCCTCGAGCAACCACTGTCAAGGAACCACTTTATTGATGTGTCTTTTGATGAGTGGTCTCCCTCATTAGACGCCTTTGAAGCGAAGCAAACTTGAGCGGTCTCCTCTTCGGTCTCAGTTTCAGAGTCTGATGAGTCACTCCATGTGGAGGCCTTTAGTGCACGTTTCCTTTGTTTAGGATCTGAGACGGGTCTATTTTTGTTCCGCTCCTTGTCAGGGTACTTATTAGTTTGCTTTTCTTTGTTTGGGCAGTCATATGATAAGTGTCCGAGTTTGCCGCATTCATAACATTTAATGTCCTTATCATTCGACTTGTTTTTATTTCTCTTAGATGTAGTGCCCTTGTTTTTATTTCTAAATGATTTTCTCATGAATCTTCTTAGTCCTTTTGCCAATAGAATTAAGTCATCATTATCCGATTCGGAATCACTATCTTCTACGTGATCGGAGGGAGGGGAGACGTATTCATTTGATTTAAAAGCAATTGTCTTACCTTGTTTGGTTGATTCCGATTTCCGAATAATGAGTTTGTTTTCATACACTTTTAGTGAACCAATGAGTTCTTCCATTTTTATTGACTTAGTCTCCTTGCTTTCTTCTATGGCAGTCACTTTAGGATCCCATTCTGAAGGGAGGCTCCGTAGGACTTTCTGTACTTTTTCCTGCGTTGTAAAGGCCTTACCAAGAGACTCAAGAGAGTTATAGATGTTATTCAAACGAAGATCCATATCAACAATTGACTCATTAGGCAACAACTTGAAAGACTCAAGAGTAGACATAAGCATATTAATTTTAGACTCTTTGACTTGACTCGTGCCTTCGTGTTTCATTTCTAAGATTCTCCACATTTCTTGTGCACTCGAACAATTGGACACATAACTAGACTCACTCTTACTTAAGCCATTTAAGAGTAATTGCATGGCCTTAGCATTCATACTCAGTTTCTTTTTGTCTTCACTAGTATAGTCTTGTCTTGTTTTAATTACTTCTAGTGTGACTCCATCTACAGTGGACAATTTAGACGGGACATATGGACCATCTTCAATTATTGACCAAAGGTCTATGTCTATAGCCATAAGAAATAATTTCATCCTAAGTTTCCATTGAATAAAAGACTCACCGTCAAAGAGTGGAGACCTTTGGCTTGACATACCTTCTTGTTCGGTTTTGAGATTTGTGGATGCCATCTCACTGAATCGTTGGATTCCTTGTCGTGAGTATTCCTGCGCTCTGATACCACTTGTAGGATCTGCAAGGCACCACTAGAAGGGGGGGTTGAATAGGTGGTGCGGAAAATATGGTTTTTAAAATTTCTTTAAACCTAACCAATTCAAGTTCTGAAAACAGATTCTGTTTTCAGTACCAGTTTTAAAACGATTTAAAAACTAGGTTAGAGGTCTCCAAAAATTATGAAATTTTGAGAGAACTTAGCCTCAGATGTTGTGAGGGTCCCCTAAAAATTTCAACTCAAAATTCAACCTTTAACCCCTTCAAAAACCGTTGGCACTCAGATTGTGCAATTCTGCCAGAAACGGTAGATGGTTTTGAAAAATTAATTCCTATTTGTGTGAGTGTCCAAATGATCTGAAAATTTGACCAATAACTCTTCACACACTATATTTAAATGGGTTGAAACAGTTTTTGAAAATTCGTTTGGGAAGTAGGTCAAATACACCCAAAGTCTCAACCTTTGCAAGTCTGAAAATCAGACTGCACTAGTCTCAGAACTTTTGATGTTTGGATGACTTATACTTGTCCAAAAGGGTTGAAACTTGTGCCAAATTAACCCTAGAACGTTTATGTATGTTTCTGGAAAATTTTATAATTTTTAGAAAACGTTTACTATTTTTGCGAACGTGAACAATATGAGTAAACAGCGCAGAAACTGAAACGTAAATGCAGAAAGTAAATTGCACCAAGAATTTTATACTGGTTCGGTTATAAACAACCTACTCCAGTCTTCAAGGAACACCTTCCTTGGTTCACACTAATTTCACACACGCAGTACACCTTACCGCAGGGTTGATAGAGTTACACCTTAACTCCAACCCTTTACAAACCTTGTATTGTGAGTACAATTTGCACGAACACCACCACCTCGCTAGAATGAAGATTGATCACACCTTGATCAATCTTTTACAAAGATGAATGAATGGTGGTTTCTATGAAGCCTATTCAAGGATGAAAGAGATAAAGTACAATAGGCTTTTTACAAGAGAAGAAAGAAAGAAGATGTAGGAGAAAAGAGGTTTGGCGCTTTGATCACTTTAGAATGCAATTCTTGGTGTTGTATTTGTTTGTTCTTCTCTTCCTTCCTTATAGGTCCAGCCGTCCCCTAGCATGCTTCTCCCCTCTTGAAAATTTCCTTTTAAGTGCTTGAGAGGATGTGAGACATCATGGTGACAAAGTTTTGCTTGCTTGGCATCATTCCATTGGACCATCATTTAGTCATTGCTTACTTGGCACCTTTTGATTGGCTCAATGTTGTCATCATTTGATGACATGGAAAATCTGAAATAAACACTTTAAACATGTGCCAAATAATCATCACATAATACACTCCATAAATTGAGAGATATTCACATAAATTGTGAGACAAAAAATTCTTCCTTCCACCCTTGAAAAATTCGGCCATAATACTCCTTGCCATGCTGAAATTTCAGCATGTGCATCATGCATTTTTATCCAAGATAATCCCCAATTTACTTTGATTTTTCTCATTAAAATGAATCAATAATACATGGTAAGTCTTGCTATCAATTGATGAATGAACTTGGACACAAAAGAAGTGTCATATTCGGCCACAACATTTTCACACACATGCTGAAAAATTTCAGCATGTGTGATATGAAGAATATCACACTTAATACAATTCAAATCATTTCCATAACTCCTTTGATTTATTCCTTAATGAAAAATTGACAAATTATCTTCCTTAAGAGTGAAGATTTCGGCCACAATGTGTGTGACATGCTGAAATTTTCAGCATGTGACATAAAAGAGGTGTATGTTGAAAACTTACCTTTTGTAGCTTCTCTCTTTGATTCATCAACATTGTATGATTGATTCTTGACCAATCAACATGCCAACAAGGCTCCACATGTGCTCCACATAAGCTGTAGGTGGCATTGAGAAAGTGTGTATACATGTGCTGAAATTTATTTTTGCTAACTTTGAAAAATAGTGCACATTTAATAATACACACATGTAATATTCCAATCAGCCCTTAATTTAATTTTCTAGAACACTTTAAGATGTATATTATGTGTACAAAGTGTCTAGATACGTGCCACATCATGTTCAAGAAAAACGTTCCATGTCAAGTGCGTAGAAAACCGAATTTTCGATATTTATCGATTACCCGATTTTTCTCTAAGTTAAATTCCAACTTTTGCACATGCTATATATATTATGTTATACATAATATATATAATATATACTTTAATTTCCAGCACTTGGCTGATTTAAAGTGTTACCATAAACATGTGACAAAAATAAAATTGAAATTTTCACATTTTGGCCTAAATGTGGGATGATTTGTGTGTGCCAACATGGAAAGTATTTTTGTCTCAATATACAGTGTATGGCACGAAATTTTTAATGAATTTTGATGTATATGGGCTGGCCATTTATTTATGGCAAGTACGTGACACGTTGGCGAAGTTTCGGTATCGCCCGATACGACAAATTTCGGTTTAGAACCTTTTATCGTGTCGTATTTAATTTGTCATCACCATATCTTATATCATATGATATAAGACCTGAATATACTCATAAATATGAGTTAAGTATAGTGGTGTGACGTTAACGTACGTTCGTAAGATATATAACGTGTCGGTAGTACGTTGGAATACATGTGTATATGCCTTTTATAAAAAATCTGAAAATATAGTATATATATGTATAAGTGGCGTGTGGGATTAAATGTGGGGAGGAGGAGAAGACTTTCCTTCCATAGCCTTGTTGCCTTTGTGCCTTTTCTAAATGCATCTTCCTTTAATGAACTACTTAGTTTATTAAACTAAGTATTTCACTTAATGAACTACTTTAGTTCATTAATTGTGGCACCTGAAAATAGTATAAACTCAACAAATGTTCGCCATATGATGTAAGCTTTAAAGCTTCATGGCTCGTTAGTTCGGCAACATAATATATAAGCTAAATAAGGCAAGTTATCATGCATACATGTACACTTGTGTATATATATATAT
>AP025063.1:31060811-31108051 GCA_036186865.1 Eustoma russellianum | reverse complement strand
GAAATCACTCAAACCCTCATATTCCTACACTGCTGAGTTAAAATATAGGGAAACCTGTCCCAATATGTTGAGTCCTGCTCAACCTTCTCAGACCTGCTGAGTTAAAATATAGGGAAACCTGTCCCAAATGTTGAGTCCTGCTCAATCTTCTCAGACCTGCTGAGTTAAAATATGGGGAAACCTGTCCCAATATGTTGAGTCCAGCTCAACCTTCTCAGACCTGCTGAGTTAAAATATCGAGGGCCATGCGGGAGTCTAACAAAGGACTGATCCTTTCATAATGCCAAGGCTGAGCTGAAAAAATTTTGGATATACGCAAGAGGCAATAAATCCTGATTCATTTAAATCACAGATTCTTGCTGTCAAGTCAGCCTTGTTCGCTCAGGAACCCGTATCCCCTTTTCATCAGAATCTGAGTCCTCATCTCTTGGCAACCCATGATGAGGCCCAAGTTTGCAATTCTCATCCGGATGGGGCCTGCCAAAGTCCAGCCTGTTGTGCAACCTTAACCTTGGATTGTGAAACCGTTTTAGGTGACCAAGCTCGATCAAACGCCCAATTTCTTGTCCAAGCTGCCTACAGTCTTCTGTATCATGCCCAATATCCTGATAATAAAGGCAGTACAGTCGGTGGTCTCTTTTGTGGATCGGTCTAGCTAGGGGCTGAGGTTCCCTTGCCAGGGTCTTCTTCCTTATATAGAAAAGAATATGGGCTTTTGAAGCCAGTAGAGAGTTCCTTTCCTTCCCTCGGCCTCCTAACCGAATCTTGACAGAGCACCTTTCCTGCAGCGGGGCTTTGCCCTTATTGTCAACTTCTCTCCCATGTTTGAATGGCAAAGATACTTTTTGGGTGTGTTTTAAGCTCTGGTGGCTAGACCCTAGTCCTGAACGCCCAGCCTTAGCCATAAATTCGGCCTGACGCCTGGGGTGATAATCAGGCCAAGTTGGAGAGTACTCCAAGTGTTCCTGTGGGTGAGAGTTACTGGAGTGAGACCCACTGGACCTTGCTGCGGAAGCTTTCCCCTTCATTTCCCTCACTACAGCCTGGAACACACCCGGGTTTTGAGCCACATAGCGTATGGCTCGCATATGCTCTTCATATGTGAAGGCAATATTAGGAGTCGAGGATTCTCCTGGCTCCGTAGAACATTGTTCTGTTTGTTGCTGAGAAGATCTCTGACTTCTCTTAGATGTCATAGGTTGCTTGGACCTTTTTTCATCCTTTTTATCCATCTTTCTCTCAATAGCTGGGTTGGATCAAAATTTAGAAAGCCTAGAACAACTGTTTTAAGGACCCGGTTGGCCCTCCTTCTAGCGCCAAATGATGAAGCCGGATTTTCACCAAGGGTCAAAGATGACCTCAAATAAACGTCGTCAGTTAACTTGAAGAGTAGTTAACCGATTTGAAGATTGTAGCTGGAATAGCTTCCTGAAAGTCCTGCACAAGGAAGCAAAGATCAGAGGTCCCGGGAGGGATGACCCAGGGTAAAACCCTCTGACGCTCAAGTCAGTTTAGGCCATTTCTCTCTGAGAATATAGTTTAGTGTATGGAGTTTTAAAATTCTCACAAGTCTTAGCCGAAGAGAAAGTTCGGTGTATTAGCTCCAGGAGATAGGAAAATGTTAGATGAATCGGGATCCCCTTTCTGGTCTGCCATGGCTTTCTTTTATTGGTCTTTCCCGCCCTTGGCCTCTGATAGCGGATAAGATGTTTGCTTGGAGCAGAAGACCTATGACGCAGTAGGTCTGCTGATGTGACCGGTAGGCCGGCTGATGTGACTAGTAGGTCAGCTGAAGCGACTTTGCCATGTACAGGCTGAATAGCCAGACGTGCACTCTTTCTTTGAACTGCACTTTTGCCTGATGGTTCTACGATGTGATGTTGTGCTTGACTCCTTCGCAGAAGTGCAAAACCAGGTTTGGCGAAGTGCAATGTTGAATCTGGCCGAAATGATTTGGAGTGTAGCACTTAAGCTGAAGCTGGTGTTGAAGTTCGGTGCCGAGGTGCAGTCATTGGCCTATTCTTCGATAAATAAAAGGATGCCATGGGGCACAGCCGAAGTGCAGCCAGGTTGGACAGCAACGCTTGTGTGCTGAACTGCAGGAGTTGTACCGTTGACTGTTGTTGACTAACAGGCGATTAATTCTGGTTTATCAGCAATGGTTCACATCGTTTCTCATTATTGTAAATGATTATAAAGAAAATGAACTATACATGTGATTTATGTATCATGTAGTTAACAACACATATGTCGTTGCATATAGATACAGATACATGTTCATATATTTGTTTCCCATGACTTGTATAAAAGGACGAACCTAAGGTGTCACTTCTCCAGTTTAATATCATAAGTATGACATGCAATGTCTTAAAGGTATACATACCAAGAGTATTTAGCCTCATGAATAAAAAGCATGGACACTAACAGAAGCGGTACAATTAAAAACTTATTAAACATCTCATAAAAACATCACACATCTCTGTTTCATCCAACATAATTCCTAACAAAAATGTCGTAATCTCATAACTGTATCATATGAAACTGAAAAACATCATGACTTGATACTATCATCAACCCTGGACATCTCTTTTTGAATCATCTCCTGAAAATAATACACACATAAAAGCTTAGCTCTTGCGTGCTCAGTAAGATATATCTAACCCTCTACATACTTTCCATGTTTCCATTTCTTCTTATTTCATAACATGACCATACACTGGCACATTCATGCATTAAATATTGCCATACATAACTATATTTCATATAACATATTCTTTTTCTATCCTTCCTTACATGTCATACTTGTCATTCTTTTATCTTTCTTCTCCTAAATTTATATATACTTATATGTATTCATACTTTGGATGCATTCTTTTACATTCATCATCACACTAAAGAGATCCTAACGTCTGAACACCGGCCTCCTTTCTTTACACCATACATACAGGTTTAGATCCCCGACATACTTACATGGGTTTCACATGGGTAATATACGAGCTTAGGTCCACATATATTACCACAAAGAGTCACCTTTGTAATATTATTAACACAATAGAACTCTTTTGGTACATTATTAAACTTCATTATGAGTGGCTAACCTGTCTCTTCTAAAAGGTTGATCTGACTCTCTTGCTTCATTTATCCTGTATTCAAAAGAGAGGTCATTCTTCTTTGAGGGGTTCTTGGTGGGTTCATACTTTCACTTCACAAAAACATAATAATACATTTTCATAAATAAAACATAATGTTACAAGCCTAAAGCAATGGATTTGATATGCTTTACATCACTTTAACAATATCAACATAAATATTTAACTAGTCAAACTTATTCTGCATCGTCCTACAACATCTTTGACATTATCCTCTAAACAACATCATCATCCCTTGACATCGATCTTCAAAACAATTACATCGATTTTTAATACAGAAATATCGATCGATGTGACCTTAAGCTTTATATCGGTCGATTGATGTCACTTGACAACATTAATTTGTCTTTGACTGTATCGTGCATTCAAGTTAGGCTTCGATGTAGATATCAATCCCTATATCGATCGATTGATGTAACATTGATCTCTATATCGATCAATCGATGTGTCCCATCAACACCATCCGATGTCACTTTTTAACAGAAAACCCTTCAACCTTCATGCGAGCGGAACCCAAGGTCTTAAACAACACCGCACATGATGCATCCATCTTAAAGTATCAATGTTTAGCGTCTAACATCGATATACATCCCAACAACATAACAAACACTAAATTCATGTAGGCATTTCATAAATTCACAAGAAGTCCCATCATCCATCATCATCCAACAATTCACAAAGGTAAAGACAATAAAAGTAAGTAAAAGATTGAAATCTCTTATCTTAAGACGATAAACCCTTCATGCTGTTAGGTCCTTTAGAACACACTAGAAGGGAGGTTGAATAGTGTGTTCACCAAGTATGGATATTTTCTTGGATATTTTTTTGAGAACCAATATTTGGATGTGTTCTTGAGAAGAATAAAACTTTGCGGAAGAATAAAGAACACAAGTATGTATAGAGGTTCAAGTCAAATGACTCTACTCCTCTATCTTCTTGATTTTTCACAAGAAGGATTTTGAATGGGAATTGTTATTTCTATGGGGGGAACAACAATCAAAGTGAAAACAAAATACAAAGAGAACTAGGCAACTTGCCTAGACTACAACTAAGAAAACTAACCCCTTGAAGTCTAGCCTCTAAAGAACTTCTTTGCCTCAAAGAAATCTTGTAGGGAGTATAGTGCACCACCACACTATCAAATAACCCTCCAAGGTCTAGATTTCTTAAACAAGAAGCACCCTTGCTTCTTGACCAACAATCTAAATTTAGCCTCTCACAATCTTCACTCAACAAGAAGAACACTTTTCTTCTTTACAATACTGCTCTTACAAATAAAGTAAAATCACAATACAACTATTTTGAGAGCTTGAGCTTTGAGAGAAACTTGAGATCTTGAATGGTAGAAAGTTGTGGAAGAATGGATGAAACCCTTCTTTTATCTCTCTTTGAATTTCCAGCTATTTGAAAATGTTTGCAGAGTCAATAATGGACTTTGTCTTCTTGTGATGGCATGTCCTCATCATTGGAGATCTTCTCTTGGATGGTTGCAAGCTTCTTGGAGAAACTTCTTGTTGCAAGCTTAAAGAAGAAAGATCATTCCTTCAAGGATGAGAAAGAACCTGTGAAAATAGCACTAAAAGAGAGGGTACAAATGTCAAGTAAGCATTAGAAAACAAGGCATAAGACGTTTGTGATGTTGGTCATATGAAGCGCCTTATCTGTTTAATGAACATGCATTCAATGTAACATGGAACGCTTTATATGAAATTGAACAGCCGTTCGATGTCACATAAAGCGCATTATGTGGGCAGCTGGACGAATTCGAAAGCACATGAAGCACCTAATCTCAGCCTTCATGATTGTTCGAAGTGGTTCTGACTTTTATCAGAAAGTTGCTTGATGTACGTGCCCATTTTGGGGGGTACTTTTGACTTAGTAGTACACATGAAGCGCTTGTTCAAGCGTTCAAAATGTACTGCCCTTTTCTTCACACACATGAAGCGCCTAATGTAGGCGTTCGAAGTGTACTGGAATTCAACCACATCACATGAAGCGCCTTCTGTAAGCGTTCGAAGTGTACTGGTTTCCAGGGTCTTCACATGAGGCGCCTTATGTAGGCGTTCGAATTGTACTGACTTTCAGACACTTAACATTAAACGCCTTATGTTGGTGTTCGAAGTGTCAAATATGCAAATCATCCAATTTAACTTATTCCAACACAAGCTGCTCCATAACCACAACTATCATTCAATTTTGTCCGAATCATAAACGTCAAATGGTGTGGAAGAGGAAAGTGGCTGCTTAGTCCCTCCCAAGGATGCAGTTAACGGACATTAGAGATGAGAATTGGAGGGGACAAAACATAATTAATTATCATATCTTACTTATACTTCGGAATACGTAAAACAAAATAGAATGTACGGATTCATTATTTTTAAGATCGATGTGACAGGTGAATCTTACATCAAGTTTCCATATTTTTTCCAGTGTATGTCCAAACGCAAATTGGAGGATTAAAATCAGCCGCACTATTATATACCTATTGAAAAATAACATAGATGTTCTATTTAATGTACAGTTTACATGTTGCCTGGAAATTACAAAAGTATATAATACGCTTTACAGAAGACGCCAAAATCATCTGTCTCTTTTGGGCTACTTTTTTTAATTATGAAATTTGGGGTTTCAAAATAATTTAATTGAAAGAATTCCAAAAAAAAAACATACATTTATTTGTTTTTAATTTTGTCACATCATATGGAGAAAGATATAAGCATTCCAACCGTGCTTATCACCAGTATCTACAAATTTAAATCACAAAAAGTACTTTGTCAGGATACAATATTTGTTGTTGATTGCCATATTGGTTTATTTGGATAGGATATATGAGTTCTACGAAGATGATGTAAGACCATTTATTGTCTTAAAGTGTTAGATGATTATGAGTCTCACCTCACGTAAACTCAGTATCGTCTTATCTATGATGAGTATTTAATATCAATCATCATGTGAGTACCAGTTTTCAATGCCGGAGTCGAGGTTATGTTGTTGGGTGCTCTATCTTAAATGGTTTTAATAAGCACATTACATGTTTATCTTCCTTGAATATAGGCATAATGATTAGTTTCACAAATCTTATTGCGCATTACAACAATAATTAAACAATGTTGTATATTTCTTAATATTTTACAATTTTTTCTTACTAAATCATACTAGATGTTGTATATTTCTTAATATTTTACAATTTTTTCTTACTAAATCATACAAGATAATGTGAAAACATTCGAACATTTTCTCCAAAACATAAAACATCAGAGTATCCGTACATTGGACATTAAACTTTCCTGATCCAAGTGGACATATATACAAGGCAGGGCATGTTTAAGTGACCCAAATATGAAAAGAAAAGGAAAAGGCAAAAACAGTCGCATAATATACGAATCTAGTGACTTAAACACTTCCTTAATCTGAGTCGGAAACATCAGTTTCAAATTCTTCATCTTCAGAATCAACATATTCTGAATCATTGGTAAAGGCATGCCCACCATATTTCGCCCTCATCTCCTTTACGATCCTCTTTTTTGGTGGCAACAGGCTTTCATTATCCGAGATGGAGGTTTCTTCGCCGTCATCATAGTAGTTACTCCACTGCTCGGCCATTTTTGTATATATAAGTAATTAGCTAGAATAAATCAATCTTTCCTGTGATTTCTGTTAGCAGATTGTTCATTATGGTCTAACCGTGCGACCTATTTATACATACGGAAGGCAAAAGATGTTAAAATTGGATCAACTAACCAACAAACAAGTCCAAGCATCAAATACAGCAAACATCACTTAATCAAATAACGAACACAATCGAAAACAACCGAACAGCAATTGAAAAATGTGAGAAACGAAGAGAGAATTTCATTGATCAATCTGGAAGAGGATAACCGCTATTTGACGGTTAATCATCACAAAAAAAACATGGATTCGCAGCTGATATGCCCCTTTTATACAGTTCAACTAACTACATTCAGTTAGGAGAAGAAGATAAGAAAGTTACGCAATTGCCCTTATTTACAAAACTGTATTACTTCATTAAGGAAGGACTTTCTTGTCTTTTCACCGATTTAAAATACTGGCGCGCTATTCCTTTCTCCCTTCTGCGTTCTGCACCACCTCTTCTCCACAATTACTCCTCTATCTCTAATCACAGATTCCTCTTTCTCATCCGAGGCTAACGTATCCCTCAACTGATCTTCTACCAATTCTCCAACATCCCCCCTCAATTCTGACTGAGGGAATATGTTTTTCATCCCTAAGGACTCAGTCAGGATGGCCATTCTTCTAGAATCTAATGCCTTTGTGAAAATATCCGCCAATTGAAGTTCAGTCCTCACAGGCATTGGAATGATCACACCTTCCTGGTATTTATCCCTCACAATATGACAGTCTATTTCAATATGCTTGGTTCTTTCGTGGAACACCGGGTTCTCCACTATATAGATGGCACTCCTATTGTCACAGAACAACTCCACTGGACCCGTATGAATTACTCCCAAGTCTTTCAACAGATAGAGAATCCATTGGACCTCGCAAGTAGCCGAGGCAAGAGCTCTATATTCAGCCTCCGAGGATGACTTAGAAACAGTGGTCTGTTTCTTAGCTTTCCATGACACCAACGCACTTCCCAGAAACGTGCAGTATCCCGTTATGGACCTCCTGGTCTCTGTACACCCTCCCCAGTCTGCATCCGAAAAAGCCTTTAATTTCAATGAACCTTTACTAGGGAAGAACAACCCTCTGCCTGGACTGCCCTTTAGATACCTTAGGAGTCTGTTTGCAGCTGCCAGATGCAATTCAGTAGGTGAATCCAAGAACTGACTAAGTTGTTGAACCGTGTATGTAATGTCGGGTCTTGTGATAGTTAGGTACAATAGCCTTCCAATGAGTCTCCTATAGGCAGTCACATCTTTCACCAAGTTTGAATCATTGTGGGAGAGCTTCAGATTCTGTTCCATGGGCGTCTTGGTTGGCTTAGAAGCCAGGTATCCCGTGTCCTCAAGTAATTCAAGAGTATACTTTCTTTGGCACACCATTATGCCCCCTTGAGACCTGGCAATCTCTAAGCCAAGAAAGTAACGTAAAACTCCCAAGTCTTTAATCTTGAACGTTTGATGCAAAACAGACTTGAGTTCTTGTATGGCATCAAGGGAATTACTAGCTAGAACAACATCGTCAACATAAACTAACAATACCAAGAAGTAAGTGGCTGATTGTTTTATAAACATGGTGTAGTCATGTTTGGACTGCAAGAAACCAGCAGATATCAAAAAAGATGTCAGTTTGGCATTCCACTGTCGACTGGCCTGCTTAAGGCCATAGAGTGACTTGTTGAGCTTGCATACGGTGCTAGGGCTGGTCACTTGGACTCCCTCTGGTACAGTCATATATATATCTTGATCTAGATCTCCATGTAAGAATGCGTTGTTAACATCCAACTGATGTAAATGCCAGCCCTTGATAGATGCTAAGGCCATAACTAGTCTCACGGTAGTCATTTTTGCAACGGGTGAGAACGTGTCTTCATAATCTACTCCTGGTACCTGGGTATACCCTTTTGCTACCAAGCGGGCTTTGTACCTTTCGATGGTGCCATCAGCTCTCCTTTTGATTTTGTATACCCATTTGCAACCTATGGGCTTCTTGCCAGAAGGTAAGGGTACCAGTGTCCAGGTGTTGTTGGCATCCAAAGCTGCCAACTCCTGAGTCATGGCCTGTTGCCAATGGATTGCCTTGGATGCCTGTTGATAAGAGGAAGGTTCCTGCTGCAAGCTAACATTAAGCACATAGGTTTTATATTCAGGGGTTAAAAGATCCAGAGAGTAATGATGTTCAATAGGATAAGGAGTATTGTTAGGAGTGGTAGAGTAGATTACAGAGTGTGGAGTGGTGTTGTGCAACTGATTGCAGTGATAGTCTTTGAGGTAAGAGGGAGGTTGTCGATGTCTGTGTGGAGGATGATGTGAAAGCTCATGGAGGGTAGACGGAGATTGGAATGGGACTGGTGTATGTGTAGTTGTGGGCGTGGTAGGCACAGAAGAGGAAGAGGGAATCACAGGGTCAGGTAGAGGCGTGGTATGTGCAGTTGAATCTGTTTCTGGTGCAGTGTCATCAGACTGGTGAAGTTCAGGCTGAGAAGGGGTATTTGGCTCATGGTATATCATATGGTCAGTGTAGTCACAGGTTGGGAAGAATGGAGTATCAAGTGACTGAGTAGGAATGGTGGGAGGACATGTTGGATTTTTGGAGTGAGGAAACGACAGTTCATGAAATTGTACATCTCTGGACACAAAGATATTGTTGTTCATCAGATTCTGCAGTATATATCCCTTTGTATGCTGTGATATGCCCAGAAAGAGACAAGGGACAGCCCTTGCTGAGAACTTGTGCCTGTGGGGATCAGTGTTATACGCATATGCTTTGCAGCCATACACTTTCAAGTTTTGATATGGTGGGGGTTTGTTGTAAAGTAGTTCAAAGGGCGTTTTGTGATGAAGTACAGGAGTGGGTAGTATGTTTATAAGGTGGGCAGCGTGAAGGATGGAAAAACCCCAGTATGGCATGGGTAGGTTGGCTTGGAACTGCAAGGACCTGGCTACAACAAGCAAGTGTTGGTGCTTTCGTTCCACTAGTCCATTTTGCTGTGGCGTGTAAATGCAACTAGTTTGATGCACAATGCCAAGTTGCATATAAAAATCATTCATTTTGAACTCATTTGCATTATCTGATCTCACAACCTTAATGTGCCTTCCAAACTGCGTATGAACAAACAGGCAAAAACTCTTCATAATGCGTCTAGTTTCTTCCTTGGATTTCATCAAGTATATCCAGGTAAACCTGGTACAGTCATCTACTATGGTTAAAAAATACTTCTGGGCATACAAAGTAGGATATCTATTTGGTCCCCATACATCTACATGCACAAGATCAAACGGAGTTTTAGATGCAGAATCTGATACTGGAAAAGGAATTCTTTGTAGCTTGGCTAAAGGACAGATAGTACATGGCTTGTCAAGAGGTACTTCTGGAATTGATGGTTCCTGTTTTTGAATCTCCTTTATTCTGGATTGAGAGGGATGCCCAAGCCTATAATGCCAAAGCAAGGACAGTGAACTACACATAGAGGTACATGCTGCAGGTTGTGAGATCATACCTTCACCATAGAGATAGTATAGGCCATGGAAGAGTTTAGCTAAACCAATCATCCTCTTGGACAATTGATCCTGGATTTCACATAAAGGACCATGGATTTTAATAAGCATATTTGGATCAGATGCAAGTTTGCTCAAGGATATTAGGTTGAACGAGAAAGAAGGTACGTACAGCACATCGTATAGAGTAAGTAGCGCATTTACCTTCACTGTACCTTTGTGTGTGGCAAACACCAGAGAATTATTAGGCAGCTTTATAGAGACTTGATTAATAGGTGTTGAGGAATCAAACAAGGCTAAGCTATAGGTAATATGATCAGTTGCCCCTGAATCTAAAATCCATGAACTTGAAACGTTAGTTGTAGAGTTACCTGTCACCTTGCCAACTTTGGCAGACAAGACTGTACCATGGCACGCAGAAGCTGAGCCCCCTTCCTGGTTGTCTTCAAGTCTGTTCAACCATGCTATCAGCTTCTGATTCTGTTGAGGAGTTAACACCAAAGATTGCACTTCCCTCGTCTGCTGCTCAGGCTGCAATGTCTGTGACTCCACTTCTGCACTATCAGCCAGATTAACCTGATTCTTCGGCTTGAACCCAGGCGGATAACCATACTTTTTGTAACATCTTTCTGCTGTATGTCCTATCATTCCGCAGTGAGTGCACTGAAATCTCTTATTTCCATCAGCATAAAACCTTCCATTCCCCCTCCTATATCCTCCTGATTGCTGTCTTCCAGAGTAGGTGTTTGCTGCAAATACTTCACTCACCTGATCCTCAGCCATCAATGCTGTGGGGTTATTGTCAAACATCATTGCTCCATTATCAGCTGTAACTTTTCTCTCATATTTTAGGGCCATGGAAAAAGTTGTATTGATGTCAGGCAAGGGCGTCATCACGAAAACTTGGGATTTAACTGGATCAAAACTTTCATTTAGACCTTTTATGAATTTGATCACATAGTCACTCTCAACGAATTGTTTCATTTTTCCTGCCACATCACACCTGCAGCCTCTACACACACAAGTAGGAATGGGCCTAACTGACATCAGCTCCTCCCACACAACCTTCAACTTCGTGAAGTACTCATTCACAGTCAGATTTTCTTGCCTAATTCCATAGAATGACTCTAACAGATCCGACAACCTAAAAGGATCAGTACTTCCATATCTAAGTTTAAGATCATTCCAGGCATCCAACGCAGTATCAAACCACATAATACTTTGAGCAATGGAATGTGAAACAGAATTCATGATCCAAGATTGGACCATGGTATTCACCTGCCTCCAAAGGGGAAACTCAGGGTCTGAGGCAGTTGGCTTTACAATTGTACCATCCACGAATCCAATTTTATTTTTAACAACCAAAGCCATCTCAAAAGTTCGACTCCAAGTGTGATAGTTATGGGGAGTAAGAGGAGGTTGCGCTAGAACGATGGCGGGGCTATCGTTAGGATGCAAGTAGTATGGATTTTGTTGAGGATTATCATTCAGCTGAGGCTGATTTCCTCTGGACGTGGAAGCAATTGAGGTTGGATTCATATCGTAACAAACTACTACAGAAATCACCAGATACCACAAGCACTTTGCCAGAAATGAAACTACGCACAAACAATTTGAAAATTCTTACAGATCATCCGTCAACAAAGCATTGGTGAAGTATCAACAAAGCATTGGTGAATTCGGATCCAAATACTACAGCAACCTGGATCGCTCTGATACCATGTTAAAATTGGATCAACTAACCAACAAACAAGTCCAAGCATCAAATACAGCAAACATCACTTAATCAAATAACGAACACAATCGAAAACAACCGAACAGCAATTGAAAAATGTGAGAAACGAAGAGAGAATTTCATTGATCAATCTGGAAGAGGATAACCGCTATTTGACGGTTAATCATCACAAAAAAAACATGGATTCGCAGCTGATATGCCCCTTTTATACAGTTCAACTAACTACATTCAGTTAGGAGAAGAAGATAAGAAAGTTACGCAATTGCCCTTATTTACAAAACTGTATTACTTCATTAAGGAAGGACTTTCTTGTCTTTTCACCGATTTAAAATACTGGCGCGCTATTCCTTTCTCCCTTCTGCGTTCTGCACCACCTCTTCTCCACAATTACTCCTCTATCTCTAATCACAGATTCCTCTTTCTCATCCGAGGCTAACGTATCCCTCAACTGATCTTCTACCAATTCTCCAACAAAAGACTCCAAATTAGTCACTGCTGATCTGATGTGTGCTATGATGTGAACTTAATATAAAACAGAACCACAAGCTGGAAAACAACGTTTTATTTTATGCACACATTTGCAAGCATATAAGTTAACTGAATCTTAGTTTTACAATAAGACAAAATTAGAGGTCTCCAAATATACTGTGTTTGTGCAATTTCTTTTTTGGAAGGCATTCTTTATGGCATATGTAAAGTTGAAGGCCTTGACTACACCTTCCAATTCGAAAAATTAGACGCAACAAACGGAGGCCCTTCAAAATTAGATTAATATGCATAACAAGTAACATCAATTAACATAAGTGTAGTCGACTACATGATATATATATATATATATATATATATATATATATATATATATATATATATATATATATATAGGGCGTTCTAGGTGTACTAGGCTTCTGTATTTGCACAGGGTCTGGAGAGGGGAGCGCTCCCGGTGCACTAGACTCATGTTTTTGCACAGAATCCGGAGAGAGACTGAATCGCTTTGCGATCTAATATACGCAGCCTGCACTTTTTTGTGTTTCTGGGCTCGAACCAACCTTGTGAACAAATTAGCTAGTACGGTGCCTCCAGGGCATAGTCCAGTTGGTACTCGGGTTGAGATTTGCTCCAAGAGGTCAAGAGTTCGATTCCAGGGACACGCACACTGTGGGTGTTCCTCTGCTGCTAGGCCGAAGGCTTGGTTTGCAGGAGGACACCTTGTGTGGGTCACTGCATAAGATCTCACCTAATCTAGGAGGCCGCTGGGCTCCTGATTTGCATTCTCTACACATGCTTCTTGGGACTGTGACGATAGAAACTCCCAAGATGGGGGATTTCACCTTTTGCTCCAAGCTCGCACGCTTGCACCAATCTGCTAAGAGAAATCACATTAGAAGAGTGAGTCCTAGTCAATTAAGAAAAGAGACAAAAATGCCTCCAGGGCATAGTCCAGTTGGTACTCGGACGTGATTGCCAACAAGAGGTCATGAGTTCGAATCCAGGAACGCGCATAATGTGGGTGTTCCTCTGCTGCCAGGTCAAATGCCTAGTTAGTGGGGGATACCTTGTGTGGGTAACTGTGTAAAATCTCACTCAATCTAGGAGGCCGCTGGACTCCTGATTTACATCCTCCATGTAACTTCTTGGGATTAGGGCAGTGAGGACCCTTTGAGTTTGGGGTTCAATCTTTTGCCAACAACAAGAAAAGAGACAAAAATGGTCGATAAGTGGAGTAACTGATGACAGTGACAAAAATTCTAGCACGGAGAACGAAAGCCTCCTACCACTAGAAAAGACATTATAAATGAGTTGAAGGCCAGAAATGGCAGGTACACTGTTAAGACTGCAATTAAATTCAAAGCACAAATAAGTAAATCTAAGAGGAAAGATGAAGGAGATAAAGAGATGATAGCAAGAAATATCTAAGAATTCTGAATATTCAGAGATTTGTTTACAAAATTGTTCAAGAAAATCCGGTAATCATCCCCCCTTCTATACCCTTCGCTCCGCTTCTTCAGCAAACAGAGAAGCAGCCATGTTTTCTGCACCGCTCTAACAACCAAGAAAGAGAATATCCCCCTTGCAACGTGTAAAAGAAAGGCTCCCTTATCCAACATAAAATATCTTAAGGCAAAAAGACAAATATACCCCCCATATTATTATATTGTTCCTGACATTACCCCCTCTTCAGATCATACTTGTCCGCAAGTATGAAACCGCTGGGAATTTGGCTTCCAGATAATTAGACTTCTCCCAAGTCGCTTCAGACACAGGCAAAGAGCTCCACTTAATCAAATATTGCTTGGTTGGCCTTAGGTGATCCACCTGTAGACGTACTTCAATAGCTGCTTCTGGCTCCAGTATAACGTGTCCATGCTCATCTACGGGAGGGAGATCCTGCAAGACCCTGTCTTCTGCTCCTCTAAACGGCTTAAGCATAGAAACATGCACCACAGGATGAATTCTTGACTCACTTGGTAGCTTGAGCTTATAGGCAACTGGGTTAACTTTCGACTAATTTGATACGGACCGAAGTACTTAATAGAAAGCTTGAGATTCCTTCTATGAACTAAAGATGACTGTCTGTAAGGTTGTAACTTGAGTAACACCCAAGAACCCACTTGATATTCCACTTCCCGCTTACTCTTGTCCGCTTGCTGCTTCATCCTATTCTTAGACTACTCCAATTGTAGTTTCAAATCTTGCACCATGTTTTGCCTCTCCTCTATAAAGGAATTCAAATCCACCCCTACTTCACCACTCAATTGACCTACTGGGAACATAGTAGGCTTGTACCCGTACAACGCTTGGAAAGGAGACATCCCAGTAGATGTGTGGTAAGTCGTATTATACCAGAACTCTGCTAGAGACAACCAATCTGCACATTTCTTTGGATGTCTATGAGTCATACACCTCAAGTACATCTCCAAACATTGATTCACCCTCTCAGTCTGACCATCTGTTTGAGGGTGATAAGCCGAGCTCATTGCTAACTGAATCCCCACTAACTTCATAAGATTTTGCCAAAATGCACTGGTAAAAACATGATCCCTATCACTTATGATTGCCTCTGGTAACCCGTGAAGTTTGTATACATTCTTCATAAACAACGTTGCTACAGACACTGCTGTGTACTCATGTGTGATGGAAATAAAATGAGCAAACTTAGTAAAAGTATCCACCACCACCATAATAACAGTTTTACCTTTCGAATTAGGAAGGCCCTCAATGAAGTCCATAGAAATCAGCTTCCAAGCACGATCAGGGACTGGCATTGGTTGAAGAAGACTTGGTTGTTTCATATGATCACTTTTACACTGTTGGCAAACCAGACACTTTTGTATATGGTGTTTGACCTCCCTCTGCATCCCTGGCCAATAAAACAGTTGTCTAATCCTCTGGTAGCAGGCTCTTTCTCCAGAATGACCACCCATTGTGCCATCATGCAACTGCTCAATTAATGTGGGCCTAAGCTCCCCAGTCTTCCCTACATAAATCCTTCCTTTAAATTTCAATACCCTTTGGTGCAAACTCCAGTTTTGAAAGGCAGTTGGATTAATCATCATTTGTTGGATCCTCTCCGTAGCCCATAGATCACTCTGGTAACTGGCTTGAATACTGTTGGTCCAATCAGGAATTAAAGTGGATACAGCTAATAAGACAGCAGGATGTCTTGACAAAGCATCTGCCACCACATTTTCTTTACCTTTTCTGTACTCAATGGTTAACTCCAGCCCCAACAGCTTAGTAAGTCCTTTCTGCTACAAAGAGGTAGTTGCTTTCTGTTCCAGTAAATATTTTAGACTCTGCTGATCAGTCTTGATGACAAACGGTCTGCCCAATAGGTAATGTCTCCACTTAGTCACGGCTAAAATCACTGCTGTCAACTCCTTCTCATATATGGATAACCCCAATTCAGCAGGTTTGAAAGCTCTACTGAGGAAGGATATTGGTTGACCCTGTTGATGTAACACTGCCCCTACTCCTTTACCACTTGCATCAGTTTCCACTACAAAAGTCTTGGAAAAATCAGGTAACTCCAAAATTAATGCTCCACACATTACTCCCTTCAGTGACATAAAGGCATCAGCTGTAGCATCATTCCACTCAAAAGCATTTTTCTTAAGCAAATCATGTAAGGGCCTTGTAATAAGACCGTAGTCTCTAATGAATCTACGGTAAAAACCAGTAAGGCCTAAAAACGCTCTCAACTCAGTTATATTAGAGGGGCAAGGCCACTTCTGAATGCTCTCAATCTTTTTAGGATCTGCAAATACTTTTCCATCCTGGATCAAGTGTCCCAAATACTCCACCTGAGTCTGTCCAAAGGAGCACTTACTCATCTTGGCGTAATACTGGTTATCCCTTAGCAGTATAAGTATTGCCCTCAAATGCTGCACATGAGTGTCCATATCTGGGCTATAAACTGGGGTATCATCAAAAAAACCCAATACAAATCTCCTTAAATAAGGACGCAACAAATCATTCATAGTCTTCTGAAATGTGGCAGGAGCATTGGTAAGACCAAAAGGCATCACTTTAAACTCATATAATCCATTGTGAGTCACAAAAGCAGTCTTATGAACATCCTCTGCTTTTAACAGAATTTGATGGAAGCCTGACCTCAAATCAATCTTGGTAAATATTCTGGCTCTTCCCAGCTCATCTAGCAAATCATCAATTATAGGTATAGGAAAGCTATCCTTGATGGTTGCATCATTCAATCTTCTGTAGTCAATGCACATCCTCCATGTTCCGTCTTTCTTCCTTACCAACAAGACAGGTGAGGCAAAGGGACTCTCACTGGGTTGAATGATCCCCTGCTTAAGCATTTGCTCCACTAATGACTCAATCTCAGTTTTTTTGGAAATACGGGTATCTGTATGGTTTGGACTTGAAGGGAGCTACTCCTTCCTTTAAGTTGATAGCATGTTGAATCTTCCTAGCTGGTGGTAACTGAGTAGGATCTTGGAACACTGCTTCAAATTCACTCAGCAAGGGAAGTAGGATACCAGGGACGTCTACTTCTGTATCTGTTATACCCATCATATTTAGCTGACCAAACAACCCCACGGCTCCCCTTTTGAACCATCCCTTGATGCTCTTTCCCGTGATCATCTTTAGCTGGACTGGATGATCCTGACTACGTAATGACACATGCTCTCCGTTCTTCTCAAATGTTACTTCCATCTTTTGGAAATCAAATACCATGGGACTGTAAGAACGCATCCAGTCTACCCCAAGCACCATATCACAGCCTCCCAAAGGTAAAAGCCTGACATCATGTGAAAATCGGTGCCCCTGCATAACCCAAGGAAGACTGGGGCATTTCGCGTTGCTAACCATCCTACTACCATCTGCCACTGTAACAACCAATGGGTTAGTAGGCTCAATAATACAATTAAGGGAACTAGCCAACTGAGCATCAATAAAAGTATGAGTGCTCCCGCTGTCTACTAACACAGTAACAGGGGTTCTCTTAATTCACCCCTGGATCTTAATAGTGTTCGAAGTTATCTGTCCGAACATGGTATTAACAGATAATTGAACCTCATCCTCCTCCTGCGTTACCACTCCCAGATCAGGTGGTTCGTCTAACTCATCATCCACCACTATAAAGTTAAAGTGTTTATTCTTGCATTGGTGACCAGGGAAGTACTTGTCACCACATTTGAAACATAGACCGTTAGCTCTCTTCTCTTGCAGTTCATTGGCATTAATAGGATTATAAGGGTTTTGCCACTTTGGGTCTGTCCTGAGAGGAATGGGAGAAAATCTAGACTCCCCGGGGGTGACCTTAGGAGCTGGCTTGGGTTTAGTACACAACAACAAGGATTCTTGGGCCCTAGCCACTTTAAGAGCCTGGTTCAAAGATGTTGGCTCCGAATGCTTGACCATAATTTTGATTTTGTCCTTCAAACCAGTAACAAAACTCTGCACAAAATATTCTTCATCAAAATTGGGATTCATTCCATGCACCAGGGCACGTAATTTCTCGAACTGGATTTGATATGAATCAACTGTCCCAGATTGCTTGAGAGTGTGAAATTCCTCCATAACATCCAATTTACTTTTTCTTGCAAACCGTTGCGTAATCTCCGAACAAAAAGGCTCCCATTCCACCTCAGCCTTACCTATCTTCCAACTAGAATACCAATTGCAGCATCTCCGCGGAGATACAATCTTGCAATTTTGACCTTAACCACATCATCAAATACATCCTGCAGTTCAAAATAAGTATTACAACGGCTTACCCAATCCTTGGGATCCTCTCCTATGAATTCCGGGAAATCCATTCTGGGAACTTTTGACAACTGATCTAATCGTGCTTTCGAGTTGCATGTATGATGATCTGTCTCCATTACTGGAGCCGCAGGACTATGCTGCGAAGATTCTGGATGCTGATCATGAGGGTATGATTCAGCATCTTTGCCTTTAACTAAGCTTTCAATCATCTTCAACAATTTTTGGTTGTCAGAAGTAATCTGGATGAGCTGGTGCTGTACTCCCTCGTATTTGCTAGAAACCTCAGCAAACCTTGCATCCACCGAATGATGCAGCTCACGGAGCTCTTGGTTAAACGAACGAACTAACTTCTCTAGAGCTCTCGATCTTGTATTTTCTGCCATCAGCTCCAAGGATTGATGGCTCTGATATCAAATGTTAAGACTGCAATTAAATTCAAAGCACAAATAAGTAAATCTAAGAGGAAAGATAAAGGAGATAAAGAGATGATAGCAAGAAATATCTAAAAATTCCGAATATTCAGAGATTTGTTTACAAAATTGTTCAAGAAAATCCGGTAATCATCCCCCCTTCTATACCCTTCGCTCCGCTTCTTCAGCAAACATGGAAGCAGCCATGTTTTCTGCACCGCTCTAACAACCAAGAAAGAGAATATCCCCCTTGCAACGTGTAAAAGAAAGGCTCCCTTATCCAACATAAAATATCTTAAGGCAAAAAGACAAATATACCCCCATATTATTATATTGTTCCTGACATACACCAATACCGATGATTGAAGACAAATAATTTAAGACTGTTGCTTCCGACTCTTATGCCACCTTTTTTCTTTCCTTTTCAGATTTTGGAACATATACACTGTCTTGTTTCTATATCAACTTGGAATAGGAAATTTAATGTCAACTGTTGGGATATCTCGATGTATTATATTTTTGAAAAATGTAGTATGATTCGCATTATTTTTTAAGGTTTAACACGTAAGAATTATGAGAAATTTACAATGATGGTATGACCACTACAAGGACTATAGAAAGACTAACTTTGAGCACATCACATGAATGACTTTTTTAAACACATCATAAAGTTCTATGTATGATGAACCAAAAAAAACTACCTGTTAGTCAACAACAGTCAACAGTAGATTTTGGGCATAAATGTGTCAAGTCCCGCAGGTCGGCACAAAAGCACTGCTGCTCGGCCAAATTACACTTCGGTCATACTCTGATCATCAGGGGTTTGTACCCCGATATCCGGACTGAACTGCAGTTCAGCAAGAGTGCACTTCAGCACAGCTCGTCCAAAAGCTTATTGAAATAGCTAAGGCAAATTCAACTACGATTCCTGTTCAGCTCGGCCGCATGTCTGAGTCAGGCCGGTACTTGTTGACACATGGACAAGAATTGTTGAAGTATAACACTACAAAATGATTCATCTCGGCTCGGCAAAGGCATATGTTTACAGTCAGCCTCGGCAGAATGTTTAACTCAGTCTCGGCCACATACCGGCTCGGCCAAATAACGCCAAGAACTGTCAGATAAGATCGAGGGAAGATATTGTCTATTATGCTCTGGGACCCACTTAGCGGCTCTGCAGAATACTTTTCAGATGTCAAGCAGTAATTGGCTCAGTACAAAGCTATCATTACAGGCCGACCTACACAACAGCTACGGTCTCAGGCTTTATTCCCATCACATTACAGCTCTGCAATGGACTAGACCGCCATCTCAGACATATCGCCATCCCATCACTTGGCAAGGGGTCAGGCCTCCTCTATTTCAAGTATAAATACCTCTCAACTCACAACTGAAAGGGGGGTCCCGAATCCGGGAGAACTTTTGGAGCATCATTACAAGAACTCCATCCCGGTCACAACGTAAAAACTCACAAGCTCAGTGAGATCTTTCTCAGGTTTCTTCAAACTTTTATTCCAACGTAAATTGCATAGGCAAAACACTTATAACTGACTTAAGCATCGGAGGGTTTTTTCAGGGCAGCGCCCTGGGACCTCTAACGTTTCTCTTCTTTCTCAGGCTCCGTTGAAGGATTTGGACGGAAGATTAACGGTACATCTTCTGGGTCATCTCTGACCCTCATGGTGACCATCTCGGCCTCATCATTTGGTGCTAGAAGGAGGGCTCTTTCTGAGTCTCTCAAACTGAAGGTAAATGCTTGCATAACTATGGAAATAGAGCAAACAAAACTTCACAGTGCAGAAGAGAGATGTTTGCAAACTATGGAAATAGAGCAAGTTGAAGATCAAATATTTGTATAACTATTGAAATAGAGCAAATGAAAATGGAACTTCGCAGTGTAGAAGATCAAATATTTGAAAACTATTGAAATAGAGCAAATGAAAATGGAACTTCGTAGTGTAGAAGATCAAATATTTGCAAACTATTGATATAGAGCAAATGAAAGTGGAACTTCGCAGTGCAGAAGATCAAATATTTGCAATTATTGAAATAGAGCAAATGAAAATGGAACTTCGCATTGCAGAAGATCAAATATTTGCATAGCTATTGAAATAGAGCAAATGAAAATGGAACTTCGCAGTGCAGAAGATCAAATATTTGCAAATTTTGCAATATTTGCATAGCTATTGAAATAGAGCAAATGAAAATGGAACTTTGCAGTGCAGAAGATCAAATATTTGCAAACTATTGAAATAGAGCAAGTAAAAATAGAACTTCACAGTGCAGAAGATCAAATATTTGCAAATTATTGAAATAGAGCAAATGAAAATGGAACTTCGCAGTGCAGAAGATCAAATGTTTGCAAACTATGGAAATAGAGCAAATAGAACTTCGCATGCAATGGGGCAGATTTCCCTATATTTCACCTCAGCAAGTCTGAGAAGGTTGAGCAGGTCTCAACATTTGGGGGCAGTTTTCCCTATATTTCACCTCGGCAGGTCTGAGAAGGTTGTGCATGTCTCAACATTCGGGGGCAGATTCCCCTATATTTCACCTCGGCAAGTCTGAGAAGGTTGAGCAGGTCTCAACATTTGGGGGCAGTTTTGCCTATATTTCACCTCGGCAGGTCTGAGAAGGTTGAGCAGGTCTCAACATTCGGGGGCAGTTTTGCCTATATTTCACCTCGGCAGGTCTGAGAAGGTCTCAACATTTGGGGTCTAAACATTTGGGACATGTTTTCCTATATTTCAACTCAGTAGGTTTCAGATGGTTGAGCAGGTCTCAGCACATGGGATACATCTCGGCCTTACGAGGAAGGTTTGGGTTAAAAAGATTTCATCTCACCCAACATACTTTGGATATGCTTGGCTATAAAACTTAGATTATTACTAAGTATCATTCAGATTGAAGCTCAGCCAAGGCAGTACAAGATTCATTCTTATTCTATTCTTGGTTCAGCTCAGCAAAATAACAGGTTTATTTTGTATTTAAAAGTTTGGTGACTTAGTTTATTTTCAGTGAAACTGATCAAGTTTACCAAGGCCGACATGGGAACTCGGCAACAATAGCTTTGAAAAACAAACTCGACAAAAATGCTGAAATAAAAAAGTGGAAGAGAAGAAAGAGTTATAAATTACAAAAGAGAGTTTTTCATTGATAAAGATTTTAAAGTGCAGAGTACAACTGATGTCTGCTCAGCTAAATTACAGAGAATCCTAAGGCTAATCTTCGTCTTCCCTCAAGTCAGCTTCCTCCAAGAACTTTTGGAATTGATCATCGAACTCTTGGGAAGCACTGGAATTGTACAGCTCAGCCAAGCGTGGATCCTCTTTGTTTAGATCTGGATAAACATCCGAGCAGACGTCAATGGCCTCTTTTCGGCCGACCTCCACAGCTGAGCTCTGTAGAAGGATTATGTTTTCCTCAAAGAACTTGGATTTCTTGAAGTCCACAATCGTTTTGATCTCAGCTTCGATTAGTTGATGACGCAGTAAGCCCAGTTGCTCTTTGTAAGCTCTGCTCGTCTGCATCAACTCAGCATTCTCTTTTTTCAGAAACTCATTTTCATTCAGATTTTGAGTGGAGGCCAGCTCCAAGTCAGCCACTTTATGCTCCAACTCATCCACCTTTGAGTTGGAGGTGGCCAGCTTCATCTCAGCATCCTTAACCCTATGCTGGAATTGGGAAACGTCCGCAAAGTTGTGATTTCTTGAGTCAGTTCGGCTCTCTTCAGTTCGGCTTCCTCAATTTCTCTGTTTTTAACTTGAAGTTCTTCAAGAAACTCTTCACTTTGGGTCAAAACTTCCAATTCCTGAGCTTGGACCTGCAAGGAGGCAGAGTGAGAAAAAATGACTAAGTGGTAAAAAGCAAACAAAGCACTCAGAAAAGTCTTTGCTTACCAAAGCAATGTTGGATTGAAAGGCTTTTTCAGCTCTCCCCAAGCAGTCGCCCTGAATCGCCCTCTGAAAACCCAATAAGAATTGGGTCATGAGATTCATTCGGCTGAGGCAGGCTCTCCTCAGCAGGCTCAGCAACAACCATCTCTGAAGGCTGAGATGGCCCTGGATCCTGGTTGCTGGAGCCTTCACCCCTTTGTATTTTTCTGGGGCGAAGACTTGAGCCTTCATCAGTCTCTGCCGAAAGCTCCGGCTCAGCAAAAGCCTGAGGCTGGATCTCGGCCTCAGGCTCGTCATCAAGGATTTCGATCGGCAAAGCTGCAAAGAAGCAAAACAGATCAAGATAAAAACAAGTCTCAACACTTAGAAAATTTTTTGAAGCTGAGAAAATTTGTTACCTGATTCAGGCTCTACTTGCTCGGGCTCAACAGCAACAATAGTTGGAACTGGGGGCAGAGCTGAAGTAGAAGCTCCCCTAGAACCAAGAGTGGCCATTCTTCTTTCTTTCTGGGCCTTCTTCCTGGCCGCTGCCTCAGCCAATCTGCTGGAGTGGGAAGAAGGTCCAGCCATTGCACCTGCATCAAGGATAAGACAGTTAAGCACTGAAGGAAGGGAAAGTTGTTGAAAGGGAAATACAACAATATCAACCTCGGACAATGATTAAGTTGTCTAGGGAGAGTGACAAGTAATTATCGCCAACAGCCGAGTGGCTCAGGTCGGCTGCCATCCAAATTTCATAATCCACCTTTTACCAGTCAATGACTATGGGCAGACTTCAGTAATCTGGCTACCTTATTGCAGTAATCCGAGCCTGGCTTCAAGTTGTTAGCTCTGCCAGACTTCCAGATGCTTCCACTCGACAGCTCAGCTTTCTTAACGTAAAAGAATCTACCTTTCCATCTCTTATTAAAGGTAGGAATATTGATGGCAAAGGGAAATTTGGTGTTAGACGATCGCTTGCTGAAATAATACCAGCTACGCGAGGCCTGACAAGCAAAAAGGGCTTTGAAAACGTTGGTATTGAAAGGAGACTCAGCTATTCTAAGGAAAAGAAGATAGCAAAGAATAAGTTTGAGGCCGTTGGGTTGGATTTGAGTAAGTCTGAGTCCATAAGCCCGCATAATACAAACAAGTGGCTCAGGAACAGGAAGGTTAAAACCTGATTTTAAATAATCCTCGTAGATTGCTTCATAATCCCTAGGGGAATCATAAGCAGTCTGACCAGGAAGAGGCAAAACTGGGCCGAACCGACTTCGATCTATTTTATGAAACTTACAGATCTTATCCAGCTCGGCTTTGGACAAAGAAGAAAAGGACTCTTGAACAAGGGTAGAGGGCAGACCCCTCTCAATGACCCCAGAAAACAAAGATGGACCTCTTAATGGGGCCGGAGGATTTACAGAGGCCGGAGCAAGAGCAATGCCTGCTTGCTCCGGTGAAGAACTGACCACGGTGACAGCTCTGCTGGACTGAGCAGATTCACCAGTAGTCCGGCGCAGGTTGCTGATAGGAAGATGATTAGCAGAGCCTGATCTACCGGACAGAGATGGAGAGCTGGATCTCTCTCCACCACCGGCAGCGTAAGAAGCACCCTCAGAAAAGTTCTGAGAATCATGGGAGGAATTAGACATGATTAAAGAAGTGAAGAAGGAAACTTACAGAGGAAAGGTTGAAGAAGGCTGAAGAATGTCGGAGAAGATGAACGGAAAAATTTGGAAGACGCCAGAGAAAGGAGAAGAAAGCTAAAGGCAGGAACGAGAAATTGGCAGAAATAAAGGTTTCAAATGACCTTGGAAGGATCTATTTATAAGGTTTCAACTTGGCATCCCAAAGGTCACCTTCGCATTAATCGTCCTCGATCTCTGTAACGGCCGAGCATGAAAAACGAGGCAACTGATGCTTCGTGCTCTGCACAAACAGTAAATGTGCAGAGCAAATCAATCAGAAGTGGACCTTTATGTTTACAAGGACGATGCTATTATGACTTTGAATCGATTAGCTTGCTTTTTCTGGTCAGCTCGGCCAGATACGTAATTGACGCCTTGTTCTCTGCGTAGCCAGTAAATGTGTAGAGCAGCCCAATCATAGGCTAACGCGTCATCTTTGAAAAGACATTAAAGATTCTGAATCGATTAGTCTGCCTTCTCAGGTCAGCTCGGCCAAACTAATCTGGGGGCAAATGATGAACCAAAATAAACTACCTGTTAGTTAACAACAGTCAACAGTAGACTTTGGGCATAAATGTGTCAAGTCCCGCAGGTCGGCATAAAAGCACTGTTGCTCGGCCAAATTACACTTCGGTCATACTCTGATCATCAGGGGTTTGTACCCCGGTATCCGGACTGAACTGCAGTTCGGCAAGAGTGCACTTCAGCACAACTCGTCCAAAAGCTTATTGAAATAGCTAAGGCAAATTCAACTACGATTCCTGTTCAGCTCGGCCGCATGTCTGAGTCAGGCCGGTAATTGTTGAAACATGGACAAGAATTGTTGAAGTATAACACTACAAAATGGTTCATCTCGGCTCGGCAAAGGCATATGTTTACAGTCAGCCTTGGTAGAATGCTTAACTCGGCCTCGGCCACATACCGACTCAGCCAAATAACGCCAAGAACTGTCAGATAAGATCGAGGGAAGATATCGTCTATTATGCTCTAGGACCCACTTAGCAGCTCTGCAGAATACTTTCCAGATGTCAAGAAGTAATTGGCTCATTAGAAAGCTATCATTACAGACCGACCTACACAACAGCTACGGTCTCAGGCTTTATTCCCATCACATTACAGCTCTCCAATAGACTAGACCGCCATCTCATACATATCGTCATCCCATCACTTGGCAAGGGGTCAGGCCTCCTCTATTTCAAGTATAAATACCCCTCAACTCACAACTGAAAGGGGGGTCCCGAATCGGGGAGAACTTTTGGAGCATCATTACAAGAACTCCATCTCGGCCACAATGTAAAAACTCACAAGCTCAATGAGATCTTTCTCAGGTTTCTTCAAATTTTTATTCCAGCGTAAATTGCATAGGCAAAACACCCATAACTAACTTAAGCGTCGGAGGGCTGCCCCGGGACCTCTAACGTTTCTCTTCTTTCTGAGGCTCCGTTGAAGGATTTGGACGGAAGATTAACGGTACATCTTCTGGGTCATCTCTGACCCTCATGGTGACCATCTCGGCCTCATCAATGTACAACCAAGGAAATTTGTCAATAAAGTGAAAATCCGAGGACTTTTCCATGTTACCGTTTTTTTTGCATTTTTAATCTAATATCAGATGGGCCAAAGTATGTAGGAGTATTGGTTCCATCTTTAGGCAAGCGGTTCGAAAGTAGGTATTATGAAGTGTTGCAAATGTCATACATTGATTCTAGGTGTTCCATCGTCCCAGTTCTAAGAAAGTTCATAAAGAATACAAATAAGGAACTGACCAGGTTCTTATATTGGTAAGTTTATTTTGCCAGACAACCCATACAAAGTGTCCACTGTAAACTAGACCATCTTGAACAAATAACGAATTGTAGCATAAAATAAATCCAATGCATAACCACATCATCACTTAAAGAAATCATATATAAGCATCATATGCATGTGTACATTATATTATAACTTAGGGTAAATCACACTTACCACAACAAGCTTATGTACAATGATCAAGGCTAGCTCTAATACCACAATTGTGACAAACTATGTCTCAAGACAACGACATGATCTACCATGACTTTAAATTTATCAAACTGAAGATTCATGAAGCCATCAATGTAACACTACAAGTATGTGTCAGCTAAACCGTCATCATCTTGCACCCTTACACGAGGTTTGGAGTATATAGTTTCCAGAATAAATTAAGGCGATCTATTTTTATTTTTTAGTTAACTCTTTTGTATTTTGGTTTCAGATAAGGACTTTGTATAAAAATGTCGTTAAAGCCATCAAAATATTGGATATCTGTCAAAATTGCACTAAACACAGAATTCAAGCATAAAAAATAACGTGATCAAAAGATGCAATGAACAAACGAAGAGGAATGAAGTTTAAATGTTGCAAGAGAAAGGAAAATGGCGCCAAGTGTGCAGCTTGAAGAACAGGAAAGAAAACTGAGGAAAAAAATATTTCTATTTCGGCTGTCTCTTATTTCACAACATCAACATGTATTTATACTAGATAAAGAAGTATCTAGAAGCCAACACGGCACGTGGAAAAATTAACTTGGCTTGATGCAGCAGTTGCTGCATTCTCGTGCCAAGACTAGCCATCAGCGCACCAAGCGTGCCAAGACTAGCCATCAGCGCACCAAGCGTGCCATGCATGCCAACTGTTCAGTGCCTATGAGCCATCTCACTGGTTGCTGCTTTTATTTCAGCTTGACACTTGCAAATGCTTCTTTACTTGGCTACTGAGCTATACATCCCTAGCGCCAGAATGCCCCTACAATTTTGGTCCAGCATTGAAGGTGTGATCACAGCAGATCACACCTCTGAAAACTAAGATGGCTTCTGCATCAACTTGTCTCCTTTTTTTCTCTCCTTTGCTTTGCAACAAAAACCACTATCTTTAACACCCCCTCAATTCTGACTTCTTAAAAATGTTGCATACTCCTAATGCTGAAGTCAGAAATTGTAATCTCTGTGACCTTAGTGCTTTAGTAAATAAGTCAGCCACTTGAAATTCAGTTTTAACTGGCATTGGTTTAATCACTCCTTCCTGAAACTTGTCTCTAACCACATGGCAATCCACTTCTATATGTTTAGTCCTCTCATGAAAAACTGGATTTTCCATTATGTATATTGCACTCTTGTTGTCATAGAATAATTCCACAGGTTGTCTTTACTCTACTCCCAGATCTTTCAACAAATACAATAGCAATTGTACCTCACAAGTTGCTGCAGCAAGTGATCTATATTCAGCCTCTAAGGAAGATCTAGACATAGTAGTTTGCTTCTTGGCCTTCCAAGATACCAGAGCATTTTCAAAAGACATACAATACCCTGTGACAGACCTTCTAGTCTCAGTGCATCCACCCCAATCTGAATCAGCATATGCTTTGAGCAACTTTGAACCTGTGCTAGGAAATAGCAACCTCTGACCAAGATTTCCTTTTAAGTATATCAATAATCTGTGAACAGCCTTCATATGCAATTCTGTAAGACTATCTAAAAATTTACTTAATTGTAGCACACTATACGAAATATCAGGCCTTCTAATAGTGAGATACAATAACTTTCCAATAATTCTCCTGTAACAAGACACATCTGAAAACAATGGTGAATCATTATGTTTCAATTTTAAATTTTGTTCCATAGGAGTCAAGGTAGGTTTAGCAGCTAAGAATCCTGTCTCTTCTAGTAATTCTAATGTGTACTTTCTTTGACAGATCATGATCCCCCATGAGACCTTGCCACCTCAAGGCCTAAAAAATACCTGAGTATTCCTAAATCTTTAATTTGGAAGATAGAGTGTAAGTGCTGCTTTAGTTGCTGCATCTGAGATTAAGAATCACTTGCTACAATAATATCATCAACATAAATGAGCAAAGCTATAAAGGAATCTGAAGACCTTTTTGTAAACAAAGTGTAATCATTTTTAGACTGTTGAAAGCCTTGAGAAAACAAATATACAGTAAGCTTCTCATTCCATTGTCTACTGGCCTGTGTAAGGCCATAAAGAGATTTTTGAAGCTTGCAAACTGCATTAAGAACTGAGGACTGAACTCCTAGTGGTAAATCCATATAAATCTCCTGATATAAATCACCATGAAGAAAAGCATTATTGATATCTAACTGATGCACATGCCAATGATTTACAGAAGCTAAAGCCAGAAGAAGACGCACAGAAGTCATTTTTGCCACAGGAGAGAAAGTATCAGCATAGTCTATACCTGGTTGCTGGGTGTATCCTTTGGCCGCAAGCATTGCCTTATACCTCTCTATTGAATCATCAACCTTTCTTTTGACTTTATAAACCCACTTACAACCAATAGGTTGTTTACCAGGTGGCAATGGAACAATGTTCCAAGTATTTGTGGCCTCTAATGCTGCTAACTCCACCTGCATTGCCTGTTGCCAGGCTGCTGATGAAGCTGCTTGTTGGTATGTCATAGGCTCATGCTCAGTACTGATATTAAGTATGTAGGACTTGTACTCAGGAGTTAAAGCATCAAGAGAGTGATAAGATTGAATAGGATAAAGCAAGGAGGCTGATGAATCTGATTGACCAGACGAATGAATAAGATTACAGTAGTAATCTTGCAAATAAAATGAAGTATGTCTTGGTCTGGTAGGTCTATGATCAGAAGATTCATGTGATATAGGAGTTGATACTGGAGATAAGTGGACTTGCAATTGTATTATAGGTATCTGACCAGCAGGAGGAGAATTAGGATTATCAGAGAATGAAGAAAGGGAGGATGATGCTAAAGGCAATGATGACACGTGAGATGATTCAGTGTCACTTGAATATAGAGGATCGGGTGTGGAAGGTAGCTCATGCAAAGGATGCAGTTGTGGAGGAGTTTGATAAGAAGTTGATGGAACATCAGTCATACTAGAAGCCACTGGCACTGATGTTGCTGGCAAGGAAGAGCCATCTGAGAAAGGAAAAGAACTCTCATGAAACAATACATTCCTGGAAACAATAACAGATTTGTCATCTAATTTCTGAAGGATATAACCTTTTGTATTCATGGGTATTCCAAGAAAGACACAGGGCAAAGATCTGGGGTGCAAACTTAGCCTTATGAGGAGAGTTATCACAAGCAAAGGCTAAACAGCCAAATACTCTGAGATGATCATAAACAGGCTGTTTCTGATGCAAAATCTCATAAGGAGTTTTATGTTTAAGAACAGGTGATGGCATCAGATTTATGAGATATGTAGCATATGGGAGACAAAAGTCCAGCAAACAATGAGTAATGAAGCATGAAACCTGAGTGCTCTAGCCACAACAAGAAGATACTGATGTTTTCTTTCTACTACTCCATTCTGTTGAGGGGTGTAATTACATGTTGTTTGATGAATAACCCCATGCTGCATATAAAACTCAGGCATCTTAAACTCAAGCCCATTATCACTCCTAAGAACCTTGATATGGACATTAAAATTGAGTAGAAACATAATGGAAGAAAATTTGTAAGATCTGTCTAGCCTCAGATTTTTCCTTAAGAAGATAAATCCACGTATACCTTGAACAATTATCCACTATAGTCAGAAAATATTTCTGATTGTACAAAGTAGGATGCCTATAAGGGCCCCATATATCAACATGAATGATATCAAAAGGAAACTTAGAGGCTGTAACAGATACATGAAAAGGGGTCCTCTTCAGTTTTGCTAAAGGACAAACTGTACAATTATTATCTTGGCTAAATGATGGTATATCTGGATGTAATCTATGTAGTTCTTGAATTCTGGCTGATAAAGGATGTCCAAGTCTGGCATGCCAGAGATATGAATGAGAATCTAGGCTTGATGAAGAGAGAGCAGAAGGCAATACACAAATATTTAAGACCTCAGACTGTACATGCAGGCTGGAATCATGCATGTAATAGAGTCCATGATGCTTCCGAACTGAACCAATCATACTCCTGGATAACTGATCATGAATGAAACAACCAGAATCATAGAATGAAACAAGCAAATGAGGGGAGTCAGTAAGCTTGCTCAAGGAAACAAGGTTGAAAGAAAATGAAGGAACATGTAATTCATCCTTCAGAACAAGACCAGTGTGTAGCTTAACCATTCCTTTATGAGTTGCATCAACTGTGATATTATTTGGAAGCTTGATAGAAACATGATCAATGGGATAATAAGAATGAAACAAGGTTAATGAATAAGAAATATGGTCAGTGGCCCCTAAGTCCAAGATCCACACACAATCAATATTTGTAGAATACTTACCTATAGACATACCAGTCTGTGCACTCATAACAGCACCTTGCAATTCTTTGTTTACACTGGTTCCTGAAACAACATCATCAACATCCAACAATTTCAGAAGTTTAGTAAACTATTTTTGAGTAAGAGAATGTGTGGATTGTGGAAGCAGACAGGAAGAAGCCTGCTCAGCATCACAGTTCTGAGTCTTCTCTTCCATCACTTCAGCTGCATTCACTTGGTTTCTAAACTTGAAACCAAGAGGAAATCCATGTTTTCTGTAACATCTATCACTTATGTGTTATATCATACCACAATGATTACACTGCAAGCGCTTGTTACCTTCCTGATAGAATCTTCCATTTTCCCTCCTATACGTTGGTCCCTGTCTCTTGTTCACATACGTGTTGGCTACAAAACCTTCTTGATCATCACACTTAGTAACTAATGCTGTAGGAGCATTATTAAAACCTGCTATTGAACTGTTATTAGTGATTTTCCTTTCAAATTTCAGCGCCATTGCAAATATAGTTTTGATGTCTAGCAACGGTGTCATCACGAACACCTGCGATCTGACTGGATCGAATTCTACGTCCAATCCTTTGACAAACTTTATAACATAGTCATTCTCAATGAACTCACTCGCCTTCTTAGTTATATCACACACATCTAAGGCAATCAAACTTCGGTATGGATCTTAAAGCCATTAGTTCTTCCCAAAGTACTTTCAATTTCGTAAAATAATCATTCACGCTGAGACTTTCTTGTTTTACATCATAGAACTCAGAAAGTAAATCAGATAGTCTAAATGGATCACCACTACCGTATCTCATAGTCAAATCATTCCATACGTCCAAGGCACAATCATACCACATTATACTCTGTGCAATAGAACGAGAGGCACAGTTCATGATCCAGGATTGGATCATAGTATTTACCTGCCTCCAAGCTTGAAACTGAGGATCATTTGGTGTAGGTTTAGGCATAGATCCATCAACGAAACATGCCTTGTTCTTCATTAATAACGCAATTTGAAACGTCTTGCTCCATGAGTGAAAATTGTGCGGAGTGAGTGGAATTTGAACTAGAACGATTGCTGGACTATCATTTGGATGCAAGTAGTATGGATTATTTGCTGGATTATCATTGAGTGTATGATTGTTGCGTGAACTAGATGATGCTGCACTTGCGTTTGCCATAGCTAAACTTCAGTTGACGTATATCGCATACGAAGAGAAATTCATATAATGCAAAATCAGATTGAGAATATCAACAAATTGATGGCGAATTGTCAAAGCTCTGATACCATGTCAAAATTGCACTAAACACAGAATTCAAGCATAAAAAACAATGTGATCAAAAGATGCAATGAAAAAACGAAGAGGAACGAAAGGTTTAAATGTTGCAGAGAGAAAGGAAAATGGCGCCAAGTGCGCAACTTGAAGAACAGGAAAGAAAACTGAGGAAAAAAAATCTTTCTATTTCGTCTATCTCTTATTTTACAATATCAACATGTATTTATACTAGCTAAAGAAGTATCTAGAAGCCAACACGGCACGTGGAAAAATTAATTTAGCTTGATGCAGCAGTTGCTGCGTTCTCGTGCCAAGACCATCCATCAGCGCACCAAGCGTGCCATGCATGCCAACTGTTCAGTGCCTACGAGCCATCTCATTGGTTGATGTTTTCATTTTAGCTTGATACTTGCAAATGCTTCTTTACTTGGCTACTGAGCTATACACCCCTAGCACTAGAACATCCCTACAATTTTGGTCCAGCATTGAAGGTGTGATTATAACAGATCACACATCTGAAGACTAAGATGGCTTCTGCATCAACTTGCCTCCTCTTTTCTCTCCTTTGTTTTGCAACAACAAACCACTATCTTCAACCATATCACACGTATGTCCTTAAAGCCATATAACAATATGTTAACTTTGTATCGACTTTTTATAACGATCAAAATATTAGATATTGGATATCACACACATGTCGCTAAACCCATCAAATAGGAAATATTAAAGTCTTGGCCAATACAAAGACACACTTAAATCGTTTTTTAGTCTTCATCATTTACTCCCCTTTATTTTAGTAAGTGAAGAGACACGATGTATTTCGATGAAATGCTATTGATTTTAGAAAGACTATAATGAAGAAGACGACAGACCCGTCACGATCTACTAAATAGAAAGTAATGTCTGTACGGATATTACTCCTCATCCGATGCTAGGATTGATAGAAAAAGACAAACACATCAGCCAACTATGGATTTTGTATGATGGAATTTCCGTTCGATTCTGAATTATTTTAAGGATAACTCCGCCTCTCAATTTTTTTTGACAGATACATGTTTTATTCATTATTATTATTTATTATAAACTCATGGAATCTAGAGGTGAAGTGATATAGGGACAAAAGGTGATTCCACTTGGTATCAGTTGCCTTATGTGACATTGGATTGAAGGTGATTTGGGAACTAACCTTGAATGCCTGGAAGGGGCTATATACTATTTGCACAAGGTTGTCTGCACTTGAGAAATTGTAAGGGTGTTTTCCCTCTTTCTCTTCTTTCTTTAATATTTTTCTTGATTATTTTTTTTGGTTCTTTGGAGCAATTCGTGCTGATAACGTGTTACAAAAATCAAGTTTTAAATAATGCAATATATATAAAGTAGACAAGAGAAGGGAGGATATAAATATTTTCTATTGATTTTAAGGTATATGCAAATCTTACAATATCATGTCCTATTTTATGGACTTTAGAGGTAAATACAATAAATAGGATAATATCCTTTGTGGTTCCCAACACACTAGACACATACAAGATCACCTTGGACGTCAACAATTCTATTTACATAATACAAATTTTAATATAGCCAATAAATAAATCGTAGTGGTTACTCACGGACCGATATAAAATATAATAGTATATGTAAATTCTTTTGCTTTATACATTCATCACTGTCACATATCAATTATTCTTATTATTATTGGTCAATAAATGCTTTGTAGTTACTCGTTGACCACTATAAAACTTGTCAACAAAAGAATGTGTCTCTGTGGGTGGATTGGGGTGGGGTGGGGTGGGAGATAGGAAGGAGAAGAGAGTGTGTGATGGGGGGTAAAGATCTTCTAGTGTTACAATGTCTCATCTTCTATTTTGTTTAATCGAATCATGCACATCCAACAATTGAGAACAAATTAAATATAAGTAACGTGATTTTATTAGAAATAATAGAAAATAGAAGAATCATCCTTCTACAATTCCTAGAATCATCGTTCTACAATGCGTGGGAGGGGCTATATACTGCCAAAGACATCTGTCATATGAAATTACAAGAAAGGACGGCGGTTATTACAGTTACAATACAAGGCTCAGAGGTATTTTAGTCTTTTCACTGATTTTATAAATTTTCCCGCGCTCCTTCTTCTTCCTCCTTTACTGTTTCCATAAACCTTTGCTAGCTGCCAGTTTTGCGCCTGAATTCCAAGGAACTCTGAAGTCCCAGTACGTTGCCATTGATCACAACTGCTAAAGCAACTGCCTACCTCGCGTGATCAACACTTGCCACTTCCATTACTTTTAGCACTAGCAAGAATTCTCTGCTTCTTCAGGGTGTTCGACACCTGTTCTTCCAGCTTCATCGAGCTAGTACTTCAGCACCCCCCTCAAGCTTTGCTTGGAATAGATGTTGCATATACCAAATGCCTTGATCAATTCCTCAAACCTTCTTACATCTAAAGCTTTTGTGAATACGTCTGCCAATTGGAATTCGGTTCTAACAGGCATGAGTTTGATAACATCATCCTGCACCTTATACCTCGTAATGTGGCAATTGATCTTAATGTGTTTCGTCCTTTCATGAAAAACTGGGTTTTCAGCAATGTGAATTGCACTCTTGCTGTCACTGGTAGGATCTGCAAGGCACCACTAGAAGGGAAGGGGGGTTGAATAGTTGGTGCGGAAAATGTGGTTTTTAAAATAGTTTTGAACCAAGAACTCAACTTATGAAAATAGTTTCTGTTTTCAGAACCAGTATTAAAACATTTTGAAAACTGGGTTGCAGGTCTTCAAAAATTCTGAAATTTTGAGGGAACTTAGCCTCAGATGTTCTGAGTATCTCCTAAAAATTCCAGATTAAAATTCAACCTCTAACCCCTTGAAAAATCGTTGGTGGTCAGATTGGGCAAATCTGCCAGAAACGGTAGTCTGATTTGAAAAATTAATTTTTATTTGTACGTAACTCCAAATGCTCTGAATCCAAAAGGGTTGAAACTTGCGCCAAAAGAACTTTAAGACTTGAGGCTATGACTATGGAAAGTTTCGTGATTTTTGAAATTCGTTTACTATTTTTACCAACGTGATTAAAAACAATAAACAGTGCTGAAACTGAAAGTAAGTGCTGAAAGTAAATAACACCAGGAATTTTATACTGGTTCGGTTATAGACAACCTACTCTAGTCTTCGAGGACACCTTCTTCGGTCAGCACTAATCACACAACACAAAAAACACCTTACCACAGGGTTGATGTAGTTACACACCAACTCCAACCCTTTACAAACCTTGTATGAGAATACAATTGTCACGAACACCACCACCTTGCAAGTGCAAGATTGATCACACCTTGATCAATCTTTTACAATGATAAAAAAAATATGTGGTGGACTATATGAAACCTATTCAAGTATATGAATGTAAGTACAATAGGCGTTTAGAGAGAAGAAAGAAAGAAGGTGTAGAAAGAGAGGCTAGAAACGTTTTTTGATGCTTCAAATTGCAAGACTTGTTCTTGTTTTTGTTTTGCTCTCTTCCTTCCTTTTTAACAATGTGGCCGCCTCCCTTGATGCTATTTTTCTCTTGAAAATTATCTTCTAAGTCCTTGGAAGAGTGTATTGCATCATTGTGACATGTCTTTGCTTACTTGGCATCTCCTCATTGGATGATCATTAAACTCTTGCTTACTTGACACTCATTGATTGGATGGAAGGTTGTCATCATTAGATGACTAGATAAATATGAGAATAACACTTAAAACATATGCCAAAATAATCATAAAAACATTGCCATAAGTCAAGAAGATTATCCCACAAAATTCGCTAGACAAATTGTCACATTAATCATCAAAAAATCGGCCATCAAGTCTCTTGCACATGCTTAAATTTCAGCATGTGTAACATTCACCTTTTATTCAAAATATCGCCAATTTTAAATTGATTTAATCCTTGAAATTAAAGAATAATTTAATCACCATTTAATACACAATATTTTCATCAATTTCGGAATAAACTTTGTCACTCATGCAGCCTAGAATTCGGTCATATACATTCCCACACATGCTGAAATTTTCAGCATGTGTGATATTCAAAGATATCACCATTTTAATTTCATAACTTATTCAAAATACTTCCATACAATCTCCCAATTAATTCACTTAATTCAAGAAGTAAAATATGCCTCATAATGATGATAAAATCGGCCAGCCTATAAGCACATGCTGAAATTTTCAGCATGTGTTACAAATGTGACATAAGTTTGAAATGTTACCTTGTATAGCTCCTTCCTTTATGTCATCAACATTGTATGCTTCATTCCTGGCCAATCAAGATGCCAAAAAAGATCCACATATGCTCCAACATGGCTGTTATAGGCGTTTGAAATGACTTGTGCATGTGCTGAATTTTATTTTTGCAAACTTTGTAAAATAGTACACATTTAATTATATACACATGGTATATTCTAATCAGCCCTTAATTGAATTTTATAGAACACTTTGAGATGTATGAAATATGTAAAAAGTGTCTAGATACATGTTATATGACATGCCAAAAATGTTCCATGTGTCGTGTACGTAGAAAACCGAATTTTCGACGTTTATTGATTACCCGATTTTTCTCTAATTAAATTCCAACTTTTTGTACATATTATATATATTATGTTACACATAATATACATAAATTAAACTTTAATATTCAGCACTTAGGATGATCTTAAAGTGGCGCCTAAACCATGTGACCAATTGAAATTAGAATCTCCACAATTTGGCCTTAATGTGGGGTGATTTGTGTGTGCCAACATAGAATGTTTTTATGGCTGTACATATCATGTAAGCCACGAAATTTGTGGTCATTTTTGAAGTGTAAGGGCTGACCATCTATTTATGGCAAGTACGTGACACGTTGGCGAAGTTTCGGCATTCGCCCAATACGACAATTTTCGGTTTAGAACCTTTTAACGTGCCGTATTAAATTTGTCATCACCATGACTTATATCATATCATATAAGACCTGAATATACTCATAAATATGAGTTAAGTATAGTAGTGTGAAGTTAACGTACGTACGTAAAATATATAACGTGTCGGTAGTACGTTGGAATAAATGTGTATGTGTCTTTTTCAAAAAATCTGAATATATATATATATATATATATATATATATATATATATTAGCGTGATATAAGTGTGGAGAGGAGAGGGAGAACTTTCCTTTCTTCAACTTGTTGCATTTGTGTCTTTTCCAAATATTGCTTCCTTTAATGAACTACTTATTTTAATTAACCAAGTACTTCACTAAATGAACTAGTTTACTTATTTTAATTAACCAAGTGCTTCACTAAATGAACTAGTTTAGTTCATTAATGGTGGCACATGAAAATAGTTCAAACACAACAAATGTTTGCCATTTGATGTAAGCTTTAAAGCTTCATGGCTCGTTAGTGCGACAACATTATATATGAACTATATAAGGCAAGTTTTATGCAAGAGCGTATCATATCATAAATTATGTCATGCATTTCTTTGTAACACGTTTTAAATCATGTATTTTAAAATCACTCAAATCCCTTTTTCTCTACAATCTCCCCCTTTTGATGATTTTCAAAATAACCTACGTTCATGATTTAAATCTTATCACTCCCCCTTTAATCGTGCATAAATTCAAATTTTGAATTTCAATTTTCAAATCGCTCCCTTTTGATTTATGCAATTAGTTTCCTCTCTCCCCCTTAAATCATGCATTCTCTCTCCCTTTATTTTGGAAAGTCAATCAAAAATGCATGTAAATATGGAAAGATAATCAAATCAAATCAGCAGAAATCATGCTTAATTTAGAACGAAGATTTTCGTACGTGGCTTGATTTAAGACTTTAGTGAAGATATACGCTACTTGTGCCTCTGTGCGTACGTGATCTATGACAATATCACCATTATTTACATGATCACGAAGAAAATGATAGCATACTTTTATATGCTTAGCCTTAGAATGTAGCACGGGGTTCTTAGATAGGTTAATTGCACTCATGCTATCACAATATATAGGAATTTTATTGACGGTAATTCTAAAATCAGAAAGTTGTTGTTTTATCCATAGTAATTGTGTGCAACAAAGACTAAGTGCCATTAACTCAGCTTCAGTAGTGGATAAAGCTACGCTTGCTTGCTTTTGTAAAACCATGAAATAAGTGAGTTTCCTATAAATTGGCAGGTGCCACTCGTGCTTTTTCTATCTATCTTACATCCACCATAATCAGCGTCAGTGTAGGCATGCAAATTAAAGTCACAATCTTTATCATACCAAATGCTTAAGGTGGATGTGTGCTTAATATATCGGAATATTCTTTTTACCGCATTATAGTGAGACACCTTAGGTTGACTTTGAAAACATGCACACATACATACACTGAACATAATATCAGGCCTACTAGCAGTGAGATATAGTAAAGAACCGATCATAGATCTATATAAGGCATTATCAAAATTCTTACCATGTTCATCTTTATCCAATTTAGTAGTGACACTCATAGGGGTGGAGGATGGTTTTAAATTCTCAAAATTGAACTTTTTAATCATATCATTTACATATTTAGCTTGGCTTATGTGGATACCTTTACTCGTTTGTTTAATCTGCAAGCCAAGAAAGTAGTTCAATTCGCCAACCATAGACATTTCAAATTCGGATTTCATGCAATTTTCAAAATCTTAAACAAGTTTAGTAGAGCCGAAAATGATGTCATCAACGTAAATTTGAATAGTAAGTAAATCCGATTTATCTTGTTTCAAAAATAATGTACTATCTATAGTGCCTCTTTTAAAACCATTTTCTAAAAGGAAAGTAGCAAAACGATCATATCATGCTCTAGGTGCTTGCTTTAGTCCGTATAGTGCTTTCTTTAGTTTGTACACGTGATGGGGATGTTTCAAATCTTCAAAACTGGGTGGTTGTTTCACGTATACCTCTTCTTGTATAAATCCATTTAAGAATGCACTTTTTACGTCCATTTGATAAAGTTTAAAATCTTTCATGCAAGCAATGCAAGTAAAAGTCGTATAGCTTCTAAACGTGCTACGGGTGCAAATGTTTCATCATAATCAATTCCTTCTTCTTGATTATAGCCTTGTGCTACAAGTCTAGCTTTATTTCTAACAACTTTTTCTTCTTCATTCATTTTATTTCTAAACACCCACTTTGTGCCTATTATGGTCTTATCTTCTAGTCGTGGCACTAAATCCCATACGTCATTTCTAACAAATTGATTAAGTTCGTCATGCATAGCATCAATCCAAGAAGAATCACTCAAAGCATCATGCACATTTTTAGGTTCAATTTCGGAAATCATAGCATGAAATTGATTTATTTCATCCGGATTTATTCTTCTACGTGGTCGCACACCGTGAGTGATGTCGCCTATAATCAGATCATGTGGGTGATCTCTATGCCATCTTGGTTGATTATTTTCTACGTTCTCATGCATTTCTAAGTGATCATGCATTTCTAGTGAATCATGCATATCATGCATATCAAACGTGCCATCATCATCATTCAACACAGGTTTCAATTCAAAATCATCATCATATTCTTTATCTTTATCAATCTGACCAAATTTATTAAATTTCACATGAATAGATTCTAGAATTTGTCTAGTCAGAGGATCATAACACCTATATGCTTTGGAATTCATAGAATATCCAACAAAGATGCATTCAATTGATTTAGATTCAAATTTATCTAAATTGTCTTTTGTATTTAAAACAAAGCATTTGCATCCAAACACACGAAAATAGTCAATTTTAGGCATGCGATCATTTAGTATCCCATAAGGCGTCTTATTTATTTTCTTTCTAATGGACAAGCGATTTATTATGTAACATGCACATTTTACGGCTTCCGCCCACAAAAATCTAGGCAATTTATTTTCATATAACATAGTTCTAGCGATTTCTTGTAATGTTCTATTCTTTCTTTCTACTACTCCATTTAATTGTGGAGTTCTAGGTGGCGAAAACTCGTGCTTAATTCTTTTTTCTTCGCAAAATGAAATCATGTCCTTATTTTTAAATTCACCACCTCTATCGCTTCTTATCTTTTTCACATTAACGCCATATTGATTTTCAAGTTGTTTTATCAGTTTAGCAATTTCAATAGCACTATCATCCTTATGTGCGAGAAACAAAGTCCAAGTATAATGAGAAAAATCATTAACAATCACGCAAGCATAGTGACGCCCACCAAGACTCGTAGTGCGACTAGGACCAAACAAATCAATGTGTAATAATTCTAAAACTCTAGTCGAGCTTATTTCATTCTTAGGTTTAAGTGACTCGCGTGTTTGTTTGCCTTTTATGCAAGATTCACACAACTGAAAGTTGTCTAAATCAAGTGTAGGTAATCCTCGTATTAGGTTCTTTCGCTGGAGTTTTTCTAGTGTAGAAATGTCAATATGTCCTAAACGTCTATGCCACAAGTTTACATTAGGTTCATTTGACAGAAGCACTTAACCTTAGCGTCTAACGTATCATCCATAGAAAACGTAAAGATGTTTCCTTCGCGTTTTTCTTTTAACACTACTTCTCTATTTTTATTTATGATATTACAATAGGGATGAGTAAAGCACACATCGAAGCCATTATCAATAAATTGTGAAGTGCTAAGAAGATTATAAGATAAGTTTCTTACCAAAAATACGTTGGAGATTTGAAGGGTGTTTGGATTTCCAATTGTACCTTTTCCGATGATCTTGCCTTCATTGTTGTCTCCAAAGGTCACAGATCCGCCTTTTGTGACCTTCTTCAATTTTGTAAATAGGCTCGGGTCACCCGTCATGTGTCTCGAGCAACCACTGTCAAGGAACCACTTGATAGATGTATCTTTTGATGTGTGGGTTCCCTGCAATGTGCAAAAATGATTTAGGTACCCTTTTAATTTTGGGTCCTTACGAGTTAGTTATTCACCTCTTAGTAAAAGTACCTTTCGGTACCTATACTTGGGTGATCCTTCTCGGTTTAGCAAATGGCAAGAATGTAGATGAAGGTGTGATATAGTAGACATGTGGTGAATGCACTTTGGGCCTTTGGCCAAGAACTCTTTTATATGTATTATATGTAGGACGTTTTTGATATGTCCTTGTGTTATGTGCGTAGTGCGTGATCTAGATGGATGAAATGAATGTCGTGTATGCATCACTTGTTTCTTCTCATATCTATATGGCACAAAATTATATTTCGCATGATATGAAGAAGAAGTATTACGAGATGAGGGGAGAGGGGGTCTTTGCGTCATCTTAGACGCCGTATGTGCTTTTGGAGTGTCTACTTTCTTAGACAATACAAACTTGGTTGGTTTAATGGATATGTCATCTGTCTCAATGTATCCTAATCCCATTTTATCACTATCATGCTTTTGAGATAAAATAATACGATCTAGCATGTTAGATCCTGTATCAAACTGTTTCATCATTTTCTCTAAGTCCGTATTCCTTGATTTCAAATTTGAAATCTCGGATTTCATTTCATTATTTTGCGTGGTCAATGATGATATCTCTGTCTTTAATGCATTAATGATGCATAAAGACTCTTCTTTTGAATCGTTTAATTGAGCGACAAGTTTTTCGTCAGAAGATTCTAACAGCTTCTTGTCTTCAATTAACCGTTTCTTTTCTTTCACAAGAGTCTTAGTGAATTTATGCAATTCTAAGTACTGACTAAAAAGATCATCTTAAGAAGGCTCAGAGTCAGAATCAGAGTCAGATGATACCTCGTTTGATGCTTTGGACACAAAGCATACTTGTGCAGTCTCCTCTTCTGTTTCAGTCTCGGAATCCGATGTATCACTCCAAGTGGAGGCTTTGAGAGCTCGTTTCCTTTGCTTAGGTTCTGAGACGAGTCTATTCTTGTTCCGATCCTTGTCAGGTTATTTGTTTGTTTGCTTTTCCTTATTAGGGCAGTCATATGATAGATGTCCAAGTTTACCGCATTCATAACATTTAACATCCTTGTCGTTTGTCTTGTTCTTATTTCTTTTAGTCGAAGTAGCCTTAGTTTTGTTTCTAAACGACTTTCTCATGAATTTTCTTAAACCTTTAGCTAATAGAATTAAATCATCGTTATCTGATTCAGAATCACTATCATCTACGTGATCGGAAGAAGTAGAGACGTAGTCATTTGATTTAAATGCAATAACCTTACCTTGTTTTGATGATTCCGATTTCCGTATGGTGAGTTTGTTCTCATAAACCTTAAGTGATCCAATTAATCCTTCCATCTTAATTGACTTAGTTTCTTTGCTTTCTTCTATTGCCGTTACTTTAGGGTCACACTCGGATGGAAGGCTTTGCAAGACTTTTTGTACCTTTTCCTGCATAGTAAAGGCTTTGCCAAGAGACTCAAGACAATTGTAAATGTTAGTCAAACGAAGATCCATATCAACGATAGATTCATTTGGCAATAATTTAAATGACTCGAGTGTGGACATAAGCATGTTGATCTTGGACTCTTTTACTTGATCAGTGCCTTCGTGTTTCATTTCAAGTATTCTCCACATTTCTTGAGCACTAGAACAATTTGAAACATAGCTAGATTCACTTTTACTTAGTCCATTTAAAAGTCACTGCATAGCCTAGCGTTCATGCTTAGTCTCTTTTTATCTTCACTAGTATATTCTTGTCTAGGCTTAACGACCTCTAGTGTGACTCCATCTACAGTGGATAACTTTGATGGAACAAATGGACCATCTTATATAATTGACCAAAGATCAATATCAATTGCCATAAGAAAAAGTTTCATTCTTAACTTCCATTGAATGAAAGACTCACCGTCAAAGAGTGGAGGCCTTTGACTGGACACACCTTCTTGTTCAGTTTTGAAGTTTGTGGTTGCCATCTCACTTAGATCGTTGGATCCTTTTGATGTGAGTGTTCCTGCTCTCTGATACCACTTGTAGGATCTGCAAGGCACCACTAGAGGGAGGGGTTGAATAGTTAGCGCGGAAAATGTGGTTTTTAAAATAGTTTTAAACAAAGAACTCAATTTCTGAAAACAGTTTCTGTTTTCAGAACCAGTTTTAAAACGTTTTGAAAACTGGGTTGCAGGTCTTCAAAAATTCTGACATTTTGAGAGAACTTAGCCTCAGATGTTCTGAGTATCTCCTAAAAATTTCAGATTAAAATTCAACCTCTAACCCCTTGAAAAATTGTTGGTGGTCAGATTGCGTAAATCTGCCATAAACGGTAGTCTGATTTGAAAAATTAATTCCTATTTTTACGTAACTCCAAATGCTCTGAAAATTTCAAGACTAACCCATTATTAGTTTTATTTAAATGGGTTGAAACAGTTTTGAGAAATTCTTTTGGAAAGTTAGTCAAATACGATCAAAGTCTCAACCTTTGCAAGCCTAAAAATTAGACTGCACTAGTCTCAGAACTTTGGACGTTTGGATGACTTATACTTGTCCACAAAGGTTGAAACTTGCGCCAAAAGAACCTTAAGACGTGAGTCTATGACTCTGGAAATTTTCGTGATTTTTGAAATTCGTTTACTTTTTTTACCAACGTGATTAAAAACAATAAACAGTGCTGAAACTGAAAGTAAGTGGTGAAAGTAAATAACACCAGGAATTTTATAATGGTTCGGTTATAGACAACCTACTCTAGTCTTCGAGGACACCTTCTTCGGTTAGCACTAATCACACAACACAAAGAACACCTTACCACAGGGTTGATGTAGTTACACACCAACTCCAACCCTTTACAAACCTTGTATGAGAATACAATTGTCACGAACACCACCACCTTGCAAATGCAAGATTGATCACACCTTGATCAATCTTTTACAATGATAAAAAATATGTGGTGGACTATATGAAGCCTATTCAAGTATATGAATGTAAGTACAATAGGCTTTTAGAGAGAAGAAAGAAAGAAGGTGTAGAAAGAGAGGCTAGAAACGTTTTTTGATGCTTCAAATTGCAAGACTTGTTCTTGTTTTTGTTTTGCTCTCTTCCTTCCTTTTTAACAATGTGGCCGCCTCCCTTGATTCTATTTTTCTCTTGAAAATTATCTTCTAAGTCCTTGAAAGAGTGTATTGCATCATTGTGACATGTCTTTGCTTACTTGGCATCTCCTCATTGGATGATCATTAAACTCTTGCTTACTTGGCACTCATTGATTGGATGGAAGGTTGTCATCATTAGATGACTAGATAAATATGAGAATAACACTTAAAACATGTGCCAAAATAATCATAAAAACATTGCCATAAGTCAAGAAGATTATCCCACAAAATTCGCTAGACAAATTGTCACATTAATCATCAAAAAATCGGCCATCAAGTCTCTTGCACATGCTTAAATTTCAGCATGTGTAACATTCACCTTTTATTCAAAATATCGCCAATTTTAAATTGATTTAATCCTTGAAATTAAAGAATAATTTAATCACCATTTAATACACAATATTTTTATCAATTTCGGAATAAACTTTGTCACTCATGCAGCCTAGAATTCGGTCATATACATTCCCACACATGCTGAAATTTTCAGCATGTGTGATATTCAAAGATATCACCATTTTAATTTCATAACTTATTCAAAATAATTCCATACAATCTCCCAATTAATTCACTTAATTCAAGAAGTAAAATATGCCTCATAATGATGATAAAATCGGCCAGCCTATAAGCACATGCTGAAATTTTCAGCATGTGTTACAAATGTGACATAAGTTTGAAATGTTACCTTGTATAGCTCCTTCCTTTATGTCATCAACATTGTATGCTTCATTCCTGGCCAATCAAGATGCCAAAAAAGATCCACATATGCTCCAACATGGCTGTTATAGGCGTTTGAAATGACTTGTGCATGTGCTGAATTTTATTTTTGCAAACTTTGTAAAATAGTACACATTTAATTATACACACATGGTATATTCCAATCAGCCCTTAATTGAATTTTCTAGAACACTTTGAGATGTATGAAATATGTAAAAAGTGTCTAGATACATGTTATATGACATGCCAAAAATGTTCCATGTGTCATGTACGTAGAAAACCGAATTTTCGACGTTTATCGATTACCCGATTTTTTTCTAATTAAATTCCAACTTTTTGCACATGTTATATATATTATGTTACACATAATATACATAAATTAAACTTTAATATTCAGAACTTAGGATGATCTTAAAGTGGCGCCTAAACCATGTGACAAATTGAAATTGGAATCTCCACAATTTGACCTTAATGTGGGGTGATTTGTGTGTGCCAACATGGAATGATTTTATGGCTGTACATATCATGTAAGCCACGAAATTTGTGGTCATTTTTGAAGTGTAAGGGCTGGCCATCTATTTATGGCATGTACGTGACACGTTGGCGAAGTTTCGGTATTCGTCCGATACGACAATTTTCGGTTTAGAACCTTTTAACGTGTCGTATTAAATTTGTCATCACCATGATTTATATCATATGATATAAGACCTGAATATACTAATAAATATGAGTTAAGTATAGCGGTGTGACATTAACATACGTACGTAAAATATATAACGTGTCGGTAGTACGTTGGAATAAATGTGTATATGCCTTTTTCAAAATCCGAATATATATATATTTTTTTATCCGAATATATATATATATATATATATATATATATATATATATATATATATATATATATATATATGAGCGTGTGATAAGTGTGTAGAGGAGAGGGAGAACTTTTCTTTCTTCAACTTGTTGCCTTTGTGCCTTTTCCAAATATTGTTTCCTTTAATGAACTACTTAGTTTAATTAACCAAGCACTTCACTTAATGAACTAGTTTAGTTCATTAATGGTGGCACCTAAAAATAGTTCAAATACAACAAATGCTTGCCATTTGATGTAAGCTTTAAAGCTTCATGGCTCGTTAGTGCGACAACATTATATATGAACTATATAAGACAAGTTTTATGCAAGAGCATGTCATATCATAAATATGTCATGTATTTCTTTGTAACATGTTTTAAATCATGTATTTTGAAATCACTCAAACCCCTTTTTCTCTACACAGAACACTTCCACAGGTACTTGTTTTCCAGTTTCAAGTCTGCTGCTAGGTAAAATAACCATTGTACCTCACATGTCAAGCTTGCCATTTCCCTGTATTCTGCCTCAGCTAATGACTTTGACAATGTGGTCTGCTTCTTTGCTTTCCATGACTCAAGCCCTTCCCAAAGAAACACACAGTAACTAGTTGATGAGGTCCATAACCCTCATACATGCCAAGATAATGAGAATGCACATAACTTTACAAAAATGCAAGATCAAGGACCCTTAACAAGAAGTAAAACTAAGAAACTAATGCATGAAGTGGGGGCCTTCCTATTTAAACATGTGCAAGATGAATCAAGGGAACTTATACATTGGGTTTACCTTATTGAACCTACAACATGATTTGTAAGAAATTTTAGAACCATTGTAAAATATCATTAGTATAGAATGTGTTATTTATTTTGTTTTTTAAATGTTTATGTTGTATTAGTTTAGGCCCATCTCGGATTGTGAGTTTCTGCAGGACCCGTTTCGGTAGAATTGACGTATCTCTCCAACCACAAGGCCAAATTAGGAGTTGCAAAATGCGTTGCGAAGCTAAGACAAAGATATACAACTTTTGTGTTTTGTACTTTTCCAAAATCGGTCGTCTTGGCATCCAAAAAGAGCATGCAAATGGAAGTACTGTTTCTACCGAATTCTGTGACATACCTTAAGTAATTTGGATGTATCTCCTCAATGGTTGAGACAAATGAAAAGAAATTTATATGTTTATTTTCTACACTCAATTGGCTACAATTCTCTAAGAAAGAGCAAGGCCTAATTCGGATTGGAAGATGTCCAAAAATCAGTCACAATCCAGAAAAGATTTCAAGATGAAGACAAATCCTTAAAGTCTTCCATGAATAGTACTTGAGGGACCTACTTTGAAAATCATCATTCAAGACTTGCAAGACTAGTTTTTATGGAGCCTACATGAATAGTTTTTAGAAGTGTGTAGTCTTTTCAATCATTATTTCAATTTGTAAGATAGTTTGTTGTCTTGTGATATTTTTGTCTATAAAAGGCACATAAGAAAGCTTTGTAATCTCACACCTTCAATGAAAATTTATTCTTCTTCAAGAGTAATTCTTTTGTGTTTTCTTGGTTCATATTCAAAATCAAGGCTAGAATCTTTCAAGGCTTGAGCATCCTTGTGAGAGTTGTCCAATTCCGGGGAGGGAAACATCCAAGAAGGAGGTATCTTACTTGGATAATGTAGAACTCATTGGAGGACTTATGTTCAAAAGGTTTTCTTCAACTTATTTGGAAGCAAGGTGAAGCTATCTTCATTGTGCCTAAACCATATTTGGAGAAGAAGCTTTAGAGTTAAAGAAAGATCCATTCTTGCACGTATCAAAGTGGTATCAGAGTGAAGGTTTTTCTGTAACTCAACTTATCATTTCTTTGTGTCAAATTTTCTTTTCTTTTTGTTCTTCTCTTCATCCACCATTCAACAAT
>AP025063.1:30882767-31060801 GCA_036186865.1 Eustoma russellianum | reverse complement strand
GTTCTTCTCTTCATCCACCATTCAACAATCTTCTTAGAAGGTTGAATTCTATTTGGTTTAGTGTCTTCTTCTTGTTTTGAATTGTACAATTCAGAAACAAAAAGAAACCAAAACCAAAACAGTTTATCCGTGTGTTTTCTAGTTCATTGTTTTATCTATTAAATTCACTTCTTTTTTGTTACATCTTAGTTTCTTTGTTGTCCATCATTCAAAAAAAACTGTCCTCTTGTTGTTTATCAAGTTTCTTTGTTTCTTCCGGTTCAACAAGCAAAAAAAAACTCAATCAAATTGATATGCAAGCTTACCGTATTATTTGGTGATATAAGGTTGGATTGGACTCTAGAAAATTACCGTAACACTGGACCTACATGAAATTGGTGATATAAGGTTGGATTGGACTCTGGACAATTACCGTAATGCTGGACCTACATGAAATTGGTGATATAAGGTTGGACTGGACTCTAGACAATTACCGTAAAGCTGGACCTACATGAAATTGGTGATATAAGTTTGGATTGGACTATGAGAAATTACCGTAACGCTGGACCTATATGAAATTGGAAAGGACTAAGAACAAACATATCATAAAACACTTAAAGTTATTTCTTTGTGATGATTTATTGTTTATTTACTTCATTTGGTTGGATTTCAATTTCTTTATGTTTAGACACTTTCTTGGACTTTAAGTTCTTTGTTTAGAAACTTTTCTGCATTACTTATATTCAATCCATTGCTTATATATCTACCTTGGTCTATCCTATATTCTTGTTGTTATCGAAGCTCTTAACTTGTTTTAGACTTTGTGTTTGTTTAGTTGTATTGTGTGGTCAGCTTAGTTGCATTTTCTTGTGTTCAATATCTGATTTGGCAGCCTCGACAAGAAAGAAAATCAATTTGTTCATCTTGAACAACTTGACAGCCTATACACACAAAAACATCAAAATATCCATCCAAGACAAACACACAAAGCCTTATCAATCAATATTACCAAGATATATACACTTTGATTAGCTTTGAACAAAAAAAAGAAAGAAAGAAAGAGAAGCTTATTTCAAAGAAAAGTTTGCACAAAATAATCGAAAGTGCAAAAAAAAGAAGAAGCAAAAGAACTGGTCTTGTTTACTTCATAAACCCAAAGTACGTATTTGTTTTCACTTTTGAACACTTGAGTTCTTCTACTTCATCCATACTTGCATCTAGCTTGCATAAAGCCTAAGATTAAGTTAAGGATTGCCCAGGGCAACCCTTTAGCATTTCTTTGGCACAGCCTATTACATCGAATTTGGTTTCAATTCTCTTTGAATCTTAGTACAGTCCATGTTTGTTGCTTATAACATTGGAATTGTGAATGAATTGGTGGGAGATTTGTGAAGAAAGTTTACTTTACATGATTGAAGATTTCAGAATTATACTCACTTGACAAGTTTGCTTTGAATTGTTCTAGCCTCATATTCTTCAAGGAGACACAAGATTGTGTGAACTATAAAAAGAGGGAGAGAGGGACAAACACTTGTGTTTTTGTTTTCCATTAACATAATCAAGTTTCTTTTGTCTTTGTGTTAGTTTTCCTTTTTCTTTGTTTTCTTGTTCAATTTCAGGTAATTTTACCATGGATAAGACACCTGAGAGTACCATGGGACTTAACAAAGCAGGAGAAAGATTGCCCACAAATGTGGACGATTTAGCACAACTAATGCAAAAGATGTTGTGGGAAATGAAATTGATGAGTAGTCGTGTAGAGGGCCTAGAAAAACAGTCACAAAATCCTTTACTTGAAGGACAAACATCCCATGTACCGGAACATAGGCTTGAAAGTCGTGGGTCTTTTGCTCCGGAAAGAGGAAGAGGCAGAGGCAGAGGAAGAGGGCTTAATAGGGATTTCATACCTATAAGGACCTTTGATGAAAGAGATGAAGAACCAAACCAAAGATTTGATGACTATAACATTGAGGAAGAGTACAACCAGTTCCGAAACCATGGGAATCAAAAGAATAACCCACAAGAAGATGAATTCATCAAAACAAAAGTGAACATCCCCACATTCCATGGAAAGAGTAATGTTGAGACATATTTTGAATGGGAGAAAAAGGTAGATCTCATATACTCTTGTACAAATTATACTAATTTGACTAAAGTGCGCTATGTAGCTATAGAGTTTGCAGATTATGCCTTAATTTGGTGGGATCAACTACACAACGTAAGGAGAAGAACAAGACAAGCACCAATCTCTTCTTGGGAAGAAATGAAAATCGAGATGAGAAAAAAATTCATTCCTTCAGACTATGAAAGAACCATCTACCAAAACTTGCAAAAACTCACTCAAGGAAGTCGTAGTGTAGATGAGTATTTCAAAGAGTTAGAGATCTTATTGATAAGAGCTAACATTGAAGAACCAGAGGAACCATGGCTAGATTCCTAGCTGAATTGAACAAGGAAATTGCAAACAGAGTTGAACTTACCACATATATTGATATGACTTCCATGGTTCATAAAGCTGAAAAGATTGAGAGTCAACTCAAGGTAAAACCCTTTACATCTAGTTTATCTTTTTGAGCTAGTTCTTCATCCTATCCAAGAATGCCGTCTAGGACAAATCAAGGAACAAGTTTTAGGCCAACTGCACCTCAAGGCCGTGGGTTCTAAGGCAAGACTCAACCAAATCAAAGACCACCTCAACCACCTCAACAAAACTTGGATAAAGGGAAAAACAAGGTTGAAGGTAACATTTCTAATTCCACTACTAGATTTAGAGACATTCAATGCTTTAAATGTTTAGGTAAAGGTCATTTTACAAATCAATGTCCCAACCCTAAACGTATCATGTTCATTGAAGAGTCTAATGAATATTATTCTGATGATGAGGAAGTGGAACATGTTAATGTTGAGGAAAATCATGATAAAAATGAGGAAAATGTGAGTGAGGATGAAGAGCTTGCATCAAAAGAATTCTTGGTTGTTAGAAGAGCTCTTAATGCACATGTTAATATTGATGAGCAAGATCAACACAGAGACAACATTTTTTATATCCATTGCATGGTTAAACGAAAAGTTTGTACTTTGATTATTGACTCTGGATCCTGCACTAATGTGACAAGTGTTGAACTCGTTAGAAAACTTGATTTGCCATTAATTAACCACCCACACCCTTATAAACTATCTTGGTTGAATGATTGTGGAGAAGTGAGTGTTAGCAAACAAGTTTTGATCTCATTGTCTATTATTGGGTATAAAGATGATATCTTATGCGATGTAGCTCCTATGCATGCAAATCATATCCTTTTAGGTAGACCATGGCAATTTGATAAGAAAGTTACTTATGATGGATACTTGAATAGGTATTCATTCAGGTTTAACAATAAGTTGTTTAAGCTACATGCATTACCCCCACACAAGGTATTTGAAGATCAAAAGAGAATGTGTAAGAACAGGAATGATCCTAAGGAGAAAGATGCAGAAAAGAAATTTCTGGAGTGTATTAAGAGTGAAAGAAAGAAAAATGAGTCTAAAAGCAAAAAGATAGTAAACATTGATGAAGACAAATCTCAAAAGAAATTTTCTTTCTTTGCCAAACCAAGTGAAGTCTCACATGCCATAAACTCAAACAAAATTGTCTATGTTTTGATGTTTAAGGAGTCTCTGTTTTCTATGAGTGACTTACCCTCCACTTTGTCCAGTGGAGTTGTATCTTTGCTTGATGAGTTTTCAAGGCTGTTTCTTGAAGAAGAACCTTTTGGTTTGCCGCCTTTAAGAGGAATTGAGCACCAAATAGACTTCATACATGGTGCCGTCCTGCCTAATAGACCAGCCTACAGAGCAAACCCTGCTGAAACGAAGGAAATTCAATGCCAAGTAGAAGAACTCTTGGCCAAAGGAAAGGTGAGGGAAAGCATGAGTCCTTGTGCTGTTCTTGTGATCGTTGTACCAAAGAAAGATGGTACATGGAGGATGTGTACTGATTGTATAGCCATCAACAAGATAACTGTAAAATACAGGTACCCCATTCCGAGACTTGATGATATGCTTGATGAATTGCACGGTGCTAAGTATTTTACCAAGATTGATCTTAAAAGTGGTTACTTTCAAGTACGCATTAAAGAAGGCGATGAATGGAAAACTGCATTTAAGACTAAGTTTGGATTGTATGAGTGGTTAGTCATGCCATTTGGCTTAACTAATGCACCTAGTACTTTCATGAGATTAATGAATGAAGTCTTACGTGCATTCATTGGAAAATTTGTTCTTGTGTACTTTGACGATATCTTGATTTACTCTAAGACTTTGCATGAACACATAGGCCATCTAAGAAGTGTTTTTGAAGCATTGAAGAAAGAACAATTCTATGCAAATTTCAAGAAATGTTCTTTGTGTATGGAAAAAGTTGTGTTTCTAGGATTTGTGGTTAGTGCAAATGGAATTGAAATGGACCAAGATAAAGTGAACTCAATTTTAGAATGGCCAATTCCCACAACAGTTGGAGAGGTGAGAAGCTTTCATGGGTTGGCTAGTTTCTATAGAAGATTTGTTAAGGACTTTTCCACTATTGCTGCACCTTTGAATGAGATTGTTAAAAAAGACGTAAGATTTCAGCGGGGAGAGGCACAACAGAAAGCCTTTGATGAACTTAAAGAAAGGTTAACTTCTGCACCTATTCTAAGACTACCTAGCTTTGATGAAACATTTGAAATTGAATGTAATGCTAGTGGTGTTGGTATAGGAGGTGTACTATCTTAGTATAAACAACCGATTGCTTATTTTAGTGAAAAGCTTAAGGGAGCGCAATTGAATTATTCAACCTATGACAAAGAGTTGTATGCACTTGTTAGATCATTGCAGACTTGGCAACACTATTTGCAACATAAGGAGTTTTTGGTTCATACTTATCACGAAAGTCTTAAGTTCCTTAAAAGCCAAGGAAAGTTAAATAAGAGGCATGCAAAATGGGTTGAATTCATTGAACAATTTCCTTATGTGATAAAATATAAGCAAGGAAAAGATAACATTGTAGCTGATGCATTATCTAGGAGATATTCTTTGATTACTACATTGTCATCTCATTTGCTTGGATTTGAGTGCATCAAGGAATTGTATACATCTGATCATGACTTTCAGTCAATATTTGATGCATGTGCCGATTCTCCATTTGGTAAGTATTATTTACATGATGGATATTTGTTTAAAGAAAGAAAATTGTGCACACCTAAGTGTTCTGTCAGAGAGATACTTGTCAAAGAAGCACATGATGGAGGTTTAATGAGCCACTTTGGCATCTTAAAGGCATTAGATATGTTAAAGGAACATTTCTTCTAGCCTCATATGAGAGTTGATGTAGAGAAGGTTTGTGGAAGTTGTATAACTTGCAAGAAAGCTAAATCTACATCACATCAACATGGTTTGCACACCCCATTACCTGTCCCTATGTCACCTTGGATTGATATATCTATGGACTTTTTCTTGAGATTACCTAGATCAAAAAATGGAAGTGATAGTGTGTTTGTCATCGTTGACAGATTTTCTAAAATGACACACTTCATAGCTTGTAAAAAGGTTGATTATGCATCTCACGTTGCAAACTTGCTCTTTCAGGAAGTTGTACGTCTACATGGGATGCCTAGAACCATTGTTAGTGATAGAGATGCTAAGTTCTTAAGTCACTTTTGGCATGTGTTGTGGGGTAAACTTGGAACAAAACGCTTATTTTCTACTACTGCTCACCCCCAAACAGATGGTCAAACTAAAGTTGTGAATAGAAATTTGTCTCAATTATTGCGTGCTATAATTCAGGAGAACCTTAAGAATTGGGAAGATTGCTTGCCATATATTGAATTTGCTTATAATAGAAGTGTTCACAGTGGCACCACTCATTCACCATTTGAAGTTATATATGGTTTCAATCCTTTGTCTCCACTTGATCTTGTGCCTATTCTTGTTCATGAACGTGCAAGTATTGATGGTAAGAATAAGGCTGAACTGATTAAGAAATTGCATGCTAAGGTTAAGCTACAACTTGAGAAGAAAAACAAATAGTATGCAAAACAAGCTAACAAAGGACGGAATGAAGTTTTATTTGAACCAGGTGATCTTATTTGGCTGCATTTAAGGAAAGAAAGGTTTCTTAGAGAAAGAAAATCTAAACTCATGCCAAGAGGAGATGGCCCTTTCAAAGTACTTCAAAAGGTTGGAGATAATGCTTACATTCTTGACCTTCCGGAGAGTAAGTATGGTTCAATTTCTCATACTTTTAACATTGCTGATCTTACTCCTTTTGGTGATGACTTAGATTCGAGGTCGAATCCTTTTAAAGAAAGGGGGAATGATGAGGTCCATAACCCTCATACATGCCAAGATAATGAGAATGCACATAACTTTACAAAAATGCAAGATCAAGGACCCTTAACAAGAAGTAAAACTAAGAAACTAATGCATGAAGTGGGGGCCTTCCGATTTAAACATGTGCAAGATGAACCAAGGGAACTTATACATTGGGTTCACCTTATTGAACCTACAACATGATTTGTAAGAAATTTTAGAACCATTGTAAAATATCATTAGTATAGAATGTGTTTTTTATTTTGTTTTTTTAAATGTTTATGTTGTATTAGTTTAGGCTCATCTCGGATTGTGAGTTTCTGCAGAACCTGTTTTGGTAGAATTGACGCATCTCTCCAACCACAAGGCCAAATTAGGAGTTGCAAAATACGTTGCAAATCTAAGACAAAGATCTACAACTTTTGTGTTTTGTACTTTTCCAAAATCGGTCGTCTTGGCATCCAAAAAGAGCATGCAAATGGAAGTACTGTTTCTACCGAATTCTGTGACATACCTTAAGTAATTTGGATGTATCTCCTCAATGGTTGGGAAAAATGCAAAGAAATTTATATGTTTATTTTCTACACTCAATTGGCTACAATTCTCTAAGAAAGAGCAAGGCCTAATTCGGATTGGAAGATGTACAAAAATCAGTCACAATCCAGAAAAGATTTCAAGATGAAGACAAATCCTTAAAGTCTTCCATGAATAGTACTTGAGGGACCTACTTTGAAAATCATCATTCAAGACTTGCAAGACTAGTTTTTATGGAGCCTACATGAATAGTTTTTAGAAGTGTGTAGTCTTTTCAATCATTATTTCAATTTGTAAGATAGTTTGTTGTCTTGTGATATTTTTGCCTATAAAAGGCACATAAGAGAAGCTTTGTAATCTCACACCTTCAATGAAAATTTCTTCTTCTTCAAGAGTAATTCTTGTGTGTTTTCTTGGTTCATATTCAAAATCAAGGCTAGAATCTTTCAAGGCTTGAGCATCCTTGTGAGAGTTGTCCAATTCCGGGGAGGGAAACATCCAAGAGGGAGGTATCTTGCTTGGGTCATATAGAACTCATTGGAGGACTTATGTTCAAAAGGTTTTCTTCAACTTATTTGGAAGCAAGGTGAAGCTATCTTCATTGTGCCTAAACCATATTTGGAGGAGAAGCTTTAGATTTAAAGAAAGATCCATTCTTGTACGTATCACCAGTCATAGATCTTCTGGTTTCTGAGCATCCAGCCCAATCTGAGTCCACAAAAGCCTTCAATTTGAGTCGCTTCCCAAAATAAAATATCAACCCTTGCCCAATGCCACCTTTTAGACACCTCAATAACCTGTGTGTAGCCTTTATATGATTGGCAGTGGGACAGTCTAGAAACTGACTCAACTTTTGTATAGGAAAAGCAATGTCTGGCCTTGTGATAGTCAAGTAGATCAGCTTGCCAATCAAGCCTCTGTAACTAGCCACCTCATTTAGCAATTCTGAGTCACTATGTGTTAATTTTAGGTTTGTGTCCATCGGACTCTTAGCAGGCTTTGCTCCTAGAAAATCTGTATGCTCAAGCAACTCCACGGTATACTTCCTTTGATTGATGAAGAGCCTCCTATGACCTGGCTACTTCTATACCCATGAAGTACCTAAGGTCACCCAGGTCCTTAATTTTTAAAGCTGTATAAAGTTGATGCTTAATGTCATAAATGGTCTGTGTATCAGAACAAGCAAGGATGATATCGTCCACATAGACTAGGAGGATTAACAAGTAACTGGAAGCAGACTTTAGGAAGAGAGTATAATCATTCTTTGACTGTGTAAAACCAGCTGATAGCAAGAATTTTGTAGGTTTAGCTTTCCATTCCCTGTTAGCTTGATTTAACCCATATAAGGACTTATGAAGCTTGCAAACCAGATTAGATTGAGGAAGTGAAAGGCCTGGTGGTGGCATCATATATATTTCCTCATGCAAGTCACCATGCAAAAGAGCATTGTTGATGTCAAACTGTTGGAGGCACCAACCTTTGCTAGATGCAAGTGCCAAACCCACCCTAACTGTAGTCATTTTTGCCACGGGGAAAAATGTATCCTGATAGTCTATTCCATACTGCTGGGTGTACCCCTTGGCAACCAGTGTGGCTTTGTATCTTTCCACAGTTCCATTAGATTTATGCTTGACTTTATACACTTATTTGCATCTAATGAGGTGTTTTCCTGTAGGCAGAGGCACTATAGACCAAGTATGGTTAGCTTCTAAGGCTGCAAGCTCAGCCTGCATAACCTCTTGCCAACCTGTAGAGCTGGCTGCTTCAAGATAAGAAGTAGGCTCAATATCATATTAGTGTTTAATACATAAGTTTTATATTGAGGTGCCAGGGCTCGGTATGTGAAGCTTTTATGAAGAGAATGAGGCGAAGTGTGACTGGAAGACTCAGGAAGGGTTGTGAGCATTTGAACGTTGCAGCAGTAATCTTGCAGTCTAGCAGGATTTTTTTCTGATTCTTGTAGGTCTAGGGGAGCGAGGCAATGGTATACAAATATCAATGCTTGTGATGGCTGAGGTGTAGTATGTGGAACATGCGTGTTAGGAGTGGAGACAACTGACGAAGGTGATGATGCAGATGGGGATGTAATAGGGTTGTTCTGTGCTGAAAGAGGTGAGGCTTTAGAGGAAGAGGCCAGATCCATTTGATTGACATGTATGATTGGTGTAGAAAAGAAGGTGGTAGGAAGAGAAGGACCTGATACAAGTGGCGTTGACACATGATAAGGAGGTATATCAAGTACAAAATAGGGAATTGAAGGAGGATGTGGACAAATGGGATGGTTTTAGATGATGAAGCTGTGGCTAAAGGAAAAACAAACTCATGAAATTCAACTTCTCTGGATACGAGCATGTCCTTGGTGGACAAGTCCTGAAGAGTATACCCTTTTGTAGTATGTGATAGGCCAAGAAAGACACAAGTTTTTGATCTAGGGGCAAATTTTTTCTTGTGAGGTTGAGTGTTTAAGGCAAAGGCTAAGCAACCAAACACTCTAAGGTGCTGGTACTGAGGTGGCTTTTGATAAAGAGTTCATATGGAGTTTTGTGATTGATAATGGGAGATGGAGTAAGGTTAATGAGATAGACTGCATGTTGTACATAAAAGCCTATTATTTAATGTGCATTTTTGCATTGAATTTAAGGGCTCTTGCCACTGTCAGGATGTGCTGCTGCTTTCTCTCAACTAAACCATTTTGTTGTGAACTATGGACACAACTGGTTTGATGCAGGATTCCATTTGAGACATAAAATGAATCCATCTTGAATTCTAGGCCGTTATCAGAACATATGACTTTGACATTGTAATCAAATTAAACTTTAACAACGACACAGAAATTTTGTATAACAGTTCTTGCCTCAGATTTGTTTTTCATTAAGTACAACCAACAAAATCTACTGTACTCATCGACAACAGTAAGAAAATACCTTTGATGAAACAGTGTAGGGTGTTTATCATCATCATCATCATCCGTACACAGTATATCCCAACGACAGCAAAAGCTATCGTTAGGTTCTGGGGAGAGTAAGTGGTAGGCAGACAATACCTCAATCCCAAGGGATAGAGAGTCTGCTTCCAGTGAGACCTCCGGCTCTATATGTACCCGCAGTGTAGGGTGTTTATATGGACCTCAAATATCTACATGTACCAAAGAAAAAAAATTGATTTGAATACAGAATGAGAGAGGAGAAAGGGGAGTCTCTTTTGTTTGGCTAAGGGGCAAATGGTACAAGATGATTTTGGCATGTAATTCATGAATCCAACATGTGGATCTCTCTCATTCTTACTTGAGAAGGATGTCCCAATCTTGAATGCCATAAGCAACCATTCAAGTTTGGTCCAGAGTCAGAAGATGATGTTGGCACTGAGTTCACCATTTTATTCTGAATGCCTAAGGCCTTATTCAACAAAAATACTCTAGGATTATCATGTAATTGGTACATCCCTTTAATGACTTCAGCTGAACCAATCATCTTTATGGACTTCTATTCATAGATTAGACAGTAATCAGAATGGAAGTATAATGACAACTTGGTTACTCTTGTGAGTTTTCTGAAAGAAATAAGAGTAAAGGCAAATGAAGATATGTAGAAGACATTATCAAGGGTGAGAAGAGTATTGACGGTTACTGTGCAAACATGTATAACTTCAACTAACTAATTATTAGCTTTCAGATTGATAAATGTCTGGCAAGAATCAAATAAGATAAGGGAACAACAAATATGATCTGTGACACCTGAATCTAAAACCCATGCATTAAAAGACTTGCATGATATATTACCTGCTTTCTTACCTGAAGTGCCCTGCTGCACAACTAACATCACAGCATGTCCCCCTTCATCATTCTCAGTAGAGACCAAAACCTCCTATCCTTTCCTCTAATGATCTTGCAATAATCCCATTAGTTGCTTGTACTGCTCCTGTGTGAGTGTAGTTGGTGCATGAGGAAGGACTCCTGTTATGGCTGTGAACATGCAACTTGCTTTGTATAGCCAGAATCTGTCTGGTAGTTGAAATCACCTTAGTCCTCATATTCTTGATCATATCTGACACAATTTACCTGTGGTCTAGGCTTAAAACCTGGTGGATAACTATGTAGCCTATAGCACCTGTCAACAGTATGACCAGTCCAACCACAATGAGTGCATATGGGATTTCTAGAGTTGTCAACTCCCGTCCTCTATGGATTGACTCCATCCCTTCTGAAACCTCCTCTAGGTCTGGCTCCTGCAACTCCACATCCTACATTCTGAGGCCTAGGACCACTGTAACCATAAGTGTTCATACCTGGACGTGTATTTCTATCACTCAAAAAAGGAGAGAGATTATTAGTAAAGCCATTATGATCACAACTGTAAACTATCTTCCTTTCATACTTAACTACCATAGCAAAGGCGATGTTTATCTTCCTTTCATACTTACGATCGTCATATGCTGGCTTTTCAACCGTTCCATCCACGAAGCCTATCTTGTTCTTGGATTCAAGAGCATGACTAACAGCACGACTCTATCCATGATAATTGTGCGAATCAAGTAGAAGTTGGGCCAATGCAAGTGTGGGTGAGTCACTTGGATGAACGTATAAAGGATCCTCAGTTGGATCAACAATAACAGGAGCAGTTGACGTAGAAGCCAATCTCATCGCACAAATTCTGAAAAATAGCAAGACCTCACAGATGTTAACCAGGCAGAAGCAATTGGTGATCTATTGCTCTGATACCATGTAGAAAATGCAACGAGAACACACTTAAAATCAAGAAACTAATGAATCAAGAAGAGGAAGAGGTGAAGAACAAGTAATGAAGAGAAAAATCAAGTATTCTTCAGAATTGGAAAGAACAATCATCGTTCTACAATGCTTGGAAGGGGCTATATACTATCAAAGACATCTACCATGTGAAATTACAAGAAAGGGCAGCGGTTACTACAGTTACAATACAAGACTCAGGGGTATTTTAGTATTTTCACTGATTTAAACTTTCCAGCGCTCCTTCTTCTTCCTCCTTTAATGTTTCTAGAAAACTTCTGCCAGTTTTGTGCCTGAATTCTAAGGAACTCTGAAGTCCCAGCACGCTTCAATTGATCACAACTGATAGAACAACTATCTACCTTGCGTGATCAACACTTGCCACTTCCATCACTTTTAGCACCAGCAAGAATTCTCTGCTTCTTCAGGGTGTTCGACACCTGTTCTTCCAGCTTGAGCGAGCTGGTACCTCAACAAGGCCTGGTTATACTTATACGTAAAAGGTATTTTTGGTACACTAGACTCCTGTTTTTGTACGGAAAAAGGTCGGATCGTTTTACGATTTGATGTACGCAGCCTTACCTTATATTCATGGGTAGAAAGCGCAAAAGAATATAAACGGGAGTGACCCAAAATCATTGATAAAAAGAAAAAAGCACGAAGAACGTACTTTTATACGATTTTTTGGAACCTGCGGATTCTTTTGTGGATTCTGTATCATGAAATTGCTTTTTATTATAAAGTATTTTCAGGGAAAAAAAACCGCCTTTCTAATCTTTTTGGATTGATATATGTTTGATTAATTTATATTTTTAGCACAGAATCATGGAATCTAGAGATTAAGAGAGATAGAGACAAAAGGTAGTTCCACTTACTACATGTTTGCACATCAGACTTTTTATAAATTATTCCAAGATAAGGACAATCCTTTGCCTACCAATCTCCCTCCTAAAAAAATATTTTTAGTTGTATCTTTTTATGCAGTAAAATCTTATAAATTCAACTTTTACTCGCATGTAGAACATGCAAAAGTACATACATGAGGATGTGGTTGGACCCCATGTGAATGGAGCAAATCATTTGATCAGTCCTACCACTTAGTGTGCTGACCGTAAGGACGGAAGATTAGTGTTCTGAATTTAAGCTGAGGATTCTTTGGGAACCAAAAAAAAAGGTACATACATGAGGATGAAACCTTTAAAAAAAAGAAAAAGAAAAACTACAAAGCTCTCCTCCATGTACCTAAATTTCGTACCACTTGTATAAAGAAGGAACCTGTACGCCCTACATGCTCTGGCCCATCAGATGTATAACAAAAGAAAAGCTACAAGTTTTTGAGAACATGGAAAAGTCCTTGCGTTTCTACTTTACAGGTGGATTTACTTGGTTATACCGTTATACAGAGACCTCTTGTAACGTGGTCCATGTGAGTTCCTCTAAAGTCCCTATGATGGACATGCCGATTTATTTTAGCCTTATAAGATAATAAGAAAACACATAATATTTTTTCAAAAGACAAAAAAAAAGTTTGTGTCCTAGACTATACATAGTGTGTCTAAATCACACCATAACTATTCAATTCCCACCATATATTCTAAAGTTATCAAATTTCTTTCGTTTCTACACTACTAGTTTACCTTTTCTGTTAAGTGACCAATGGCACCATCACTGCGGACCGCTGCCACCGTCAGTTCTCTACTCACACCTGCACATTCCCCCATCTACCACCACTGCCACCTTCACCTTCACCTGTGTTGAAGTATTAAAGTTTTGATGAATTTAAAAAATCAAGATGTTTAAAAAAAATAGAAAAATAGATTTATGGTTGGGCAATGACAAAGACTTGACAAATTGGACAATGATCTCGAAACAGAAATCCATGTATACATCGATCTTTACATAGATCGATCAATGTATACATCGAGATCTATAAAGCATTACATTGATTGATCAGAGTAAACTTTGTACAAAACTTGGAGCACAATGCCTGACATCGATCTCTGCATCGATTGGTCAATCTTTCAATTGAAATCGATCTCTAAATGTGTATATTGATCGATCGAAGTATACATCGATCTCTAAAAGAGAGACATTGATCGATCTAAGTATGTTTTGTCCACATGTTGTCTTACATCGATCTCTGAGATCGATCGATTGATGTAATAAAATGTTATGAAATAAGAAAAGTGACATCGATTTCTAAAATACGTATATTAACTGATCAAAGAGGACATCCATCTCTAAAGTGATAAACATCTATCGATTAGTGACATGCTGAATTCAATTTTTTATTTCCATTACAAATAGATCTATTGCTAGTCTAAAGTGTTCCCTTTCCAGTTAGTTTCAAATTTATTGTGCATTTATGACAAATGGCTCTAATTGTATTTTAAGTGTGGTACCCCTATTTAAGCGCTCCTAGATGGCTATAATTCAACAAATCAAAGTGTAGAATGGTTGAAGAAAAGTTGGACTCTCCCAAAGAAATTAATGAAATCTAAGCCATTGGAGAAGGTTACGGAACAAAAATGATCATATCTATATATAGAAGAAGCATAGAAGAGATAATTACTTAACTTCAACTTCTACAAACTTCATCCTCCCTTTATCTCAAAAGCTCTCAAGTGCAAAAGTGCTTAAAGTTTGTTAAGTTATCATTTATTGTTGTATTGTGAGAGTACTAAAATGAGTAACAAAGCATATTTGATCTCTTGCTTGCAATTTAGACTTGATTTGAAAGTGTAACTCCACTTATTCATCCAAAACTTACTTGGTGAAAGTTTTTAGGAAGAACTTTGTTGAAACTGTAAAGAGACGTGTAGATTAGCTCTAAGGCTCTTGCTTGTAGCTATTGTAGGAGTCGTCAATACACAAAGTGTTATTGCAATAATGGTTGCAGAAGTTGTTGTTGCAGTAGGTGTTGTAGTAGTTGTTCTAGTAGTTTTGATTCCTTATCGAAGACAATGAAAAAGTTGTTTGCGAAAATTCACTCTGGAAACAAAGTGTTAGTGAAGAAGAATCAAGGAGTTTTGAACCAATATAAATTGTGTGTCTTCATTAACTATCTCTCATCTTCTTGTTATGTATTTTAGTGAGTATGAGTAAGATTGACCTAAATTGAGAAAAAGCAAAAAAATTCCACAACGCTGTATTTACCCTCGGGTTTAGAGTGTTCTTTAAGAACATAGAATTGGCACCGTAGCTTAGCGTTGACTGCTTCGCCAATTTTTGCAGGTAGCAAGGTTGAAGATAATTGAAAAAGGTGGCAATGACAATATCCAATTCTATTGGCTCAGCACCCAAACCATCTACTACATTTACGGCACCGAATACCAAGGTTCTCTTATTTGATGCTCAAAACTACTCCTTTGAAAGTTTAGAATGATAAGTTATTTGAAAGGTTATGGTTTTGTTATACGGAGAGTGGTCGTCAAAGGAATTGATGTTTCTATAGTTACAAACTCAAAGGGTGAAACAATGTCAAAAGATGAAGATGATTACACCAATGAAAAAAAGCTCAAATTTGTTATCAATGAAAATACATTTAATATTCTTTCAATTTCTCTAACCACTATCGAGCTCATTAGATTTCAAGGTCCTGAAATAACTCATGAAGAATGGAAAATGTTGGAGACTATCCATGAAGGAACCGAGCAGTGAGAATAACTCAAAAACTAATTCTCATAAAAGTATATGCAATATTTGGTATGAAGAGCGGTGAAAATATTGAGGAGAGAATTGATGGAGTCATCCGATTCATAAAATCATATTGACATGCTTTACAAGAAGATACCGAATGAAGATCTAGTTTCAAAATTACTTGCTTCTTTTCCAAGAGAGTAAAATGACAGCCATCACAGAGTCTATAGATCTCAAGACACTTTTTCTTGATGAATTATCCATAAAGTCATTGCACATGAGATCATGATTGATGAACAAAATAGGTTGGATCCTATAAAGCCTCTGCATGTGTCGCACAAAAGGGTGGTTGTAGAGTCTAATGATTAGGATGAAGATGTTGCACTTCTAGTTAGGGAGTTTAGAAGGGTTGCAACTAGAAATAAAACTCAAGCAAGAAAGTTCTTGAAGAGTTCATCCAAAGATAACGAAAAGCGTGAAAAGTGTTATAGTATGGTCGATCGGATTATTTCATTGCAAATTGCTACATCAAAAGAGCCGCAAAAGTAAGATAAGAAAGTCTTCCTTGAAAAGAAGAAAGCTTCCAGTGCTGACGTGACTAGTGATGATGATATTCTTTCCGAATCGTAAAGTAATAATAAAGACAAGGATGTTGGACTTGTTGCCCTAATACATGATCAAGAAAAAAAACATACTTGGCAACTAAAGATGATCTTGAGGTACATTTTATATCTTTTAATTTTGATTTGCAAGATGAATTAGGAGATTTACAAGATCAAAAACTAAATTTGAAATATAAAAATATTGAGAAATGAATTTAAAAAATGCATGTTGGAAAACATTAGAGAACGCGAATATTGAATGAAAATATTGTCAACTTGCAAATATAGAATGTTACATTAAATCTTACGCTTAACGGTAAAACCTCCTAACATGTACAAATAAGAAATGTGGTATATACATGTCGGTGAAACCCCATTGTTATACAAAAAAGTACAGTTCATGAATTCATGTGTGAACGGTAAAAGAGAGACATCAATCGATTCAAATGGACATGAATACAAGACAGAGCATGTTTAAGTGGCCCAAATATGAAAAGAAAAGGGAAAAAAAAAACAGCAAAAGCGGTCACATAATATGTGAATCTAAAGGCTTAACACTTTCTTAATCTGAGTCGGAAGCATCAGTCTCAAATTCTTCATCTTCAGAATCATCATATTCTGAATCATCGGTAACGGCATGCCCACCATATTTCTCCCTCATCTCTTTTACGATCCTCTTCTTTGGTGGCAACGGGCTTTCGTTCTCTGAGTTGGAGTTTTGTTCGCTGTCATCATAGTAGTTACTCCACTGGTCCGCCATTTTTTTTATATATAAGTAATTAGCTAGATTAAATCACTAGTTTCGTGTGATTTTTCTTAGCAGATTGTTCATCATGGTCTAACCATGCGAGCTATTTATACATACGGAAGGCAGAACACTCCAAATTAGTCACTGCTGATCTGATGTGTGATATGATGTGGACTTAATATAAAACAGAATCATAAGCTGGAAAACAACATTTTATTTTATGCACACATTTGCAAGCATATAAGTTAACTGAATCTTAGTTTTACAATAAGACAAAATTAGAGGTCTCCAAATATAGTTTGGGTTTGTGTAATTTCTTTCTGGAAGTCATCCTTGATGCCAATAGGTGAAGTTGAAGGGCCTTGATTCTACCTTCCAATTAGAAAAATTAGACGCACCAAATGGAGGCCCTTCAAAATTAGATTAATGTGCATAACATTAACTAGTAACATCAATTGATATATGTGTGGCCGACTACATGATATATATATATGGTGTTACTGATACACTAGGCTCTTACATTTTCGCAGAATTCGGAGAGAGGCCAAATATTTTCGTAATTTGATATATGCAGTCTTACTCTGCATTGTTCTGCAGAAGAGACTGTTTCCACGGATCGAACATATGATCTCAAAGTCATAAAGCAGCAATGTACCGCCCCGTCCTGGACTAGGGCCTTGGCACCCTCCATACTCTACTAAGAGAAGTACAATGTGTCGATACCTTTCACGTGCATGTCAACACATAAGCATAACTCGGTATAGCAGAAGAGATATAAAGACAAACATTTACAATTAACATATACTCAACTACAATATATCATAACTCCGTATATGTAGGTGTTGTATCCTACTATCTCCCCCTCCAGTCCAATTTGGGGAAGATCATATGCAAAGCTCATCAAAAGGACATACCTGCAAGCTTGGAACAAAATTCAAGCTTGCTTCCAGGAACTACCTTTGTCAACATATCAGCACCATTCTTGTTGGTGTGGACCTTCTTCAACTTCATTAGTTGCTCTTCAATGACATTACGCAACCAATGATACCTTACATCAATATGTTTTGTGCGGGCATGGTACATGCTATTTTTACTCAAGTCCATAGCACTTTGACTATCACAAAACACAACATACTCAGTTTGATTCAAACCCAACTCTTGAAAGAAACGCTTTAACCAAAGCATTTCTTTACATGTTTCTACAGCTGCTATATACTCTGTCTCGGTTGTAGACAATGCTACACACTTTTGTAGCTTGGATTTCCATGAAATGGCTCCCCCTGCAAATTTGAACAAGTAACCTGAGGTAGACCTTCTGTTATCAAGATCACCAGCCATGTCAGCATCTGTAAATCCTTCAAGAATAGGCTCACCACCTCCAAACACAAACTCAATTTTGAGGTGCCATGCAAATATCTCAAGATCCACTTTACAGCTTCCCAGTGAACCTTGCCTGGGTTAGCCAAGAATCTGATAACCAATCCAACAGCATGTGCAATATCCGGTTTTGTACACACCATGGCATACATCAATGAACCAACAGCAGAGGAGCAAGGAGTATGTGACTTACTTTCTTTCTCTTTCTCGGTAGTAGGACAACACTGCTTGCTCAACTTGAAATGACCTGCAAGTGGTGTATTAACTGGCTTGGCATTCTTCATATTGAACCTTTCAAGCACCCGTTCAATATACTTTCTCTTGTGACAGCCAAAGCTTACCAGCTTTTCTATCACGAATAATTTCAATGCCAAGAATTTGCTTTGCAGGACCCAATCTTTTATATCAAAGGACTTTGACAAATCCTCTTTCAACCTGCGAATCATCTCAACATCTTGTCCCACTATCAGCATATCGTCAACATACAAGCAAAGGATAATGAAGTTACCTTCAGAGAACTTTCTAAAATAAACACAAGGATCTGCAGAAGTCCGCTTGTATCCATTAGTACTCATAAAGGAATCAAACTTGCGGTACCATTGCCTTGGTGCCTGCTTGAGTCCATAGAGACTCTTTTTCAACTTGCAAACAAAATTCTCCTTTCCTTGACTTCAAATCCTTCCGGCTGCTCCATGTAAATCTCCTCATGCAAATCACCATGTAAGAAAGCAGTTTTTACATCAAGTTGTTTAATTTCAAGATCCAAACTGGCAGCTAGTCCCAAAATTATACGAATGGAAGTCATCTTCACCACTGGTGCAAAAATCTCATCAAAGTCGATGCCTTTCTTCTGGTGGCATCCCTTCACCACTAATCTTGCCTTCTGCCTCACTAGCTTATGGCCATCTTTCTTGTTCTTAAACAACCCACCTGGTTCTTCAAGACTTTCTTCTCTTTTGGACGCTTCACCAAGTCATAGGTTTCATTCTTCTTCAAAGAATCCATCTCCTCTTGCATAGCCTTAAACCATGGTCTTTGTCTGGATGTGACACACCCTCTTGAAGGCTCTCAGGCTCCCCCTCATCTGTGATTAAAATATACTCTGAACTAGGATAAAGTCTGGAAGGTTGTCGAACTCGGGTTGACTTTCTAAGTGTTTTCTCTTCCACCCGTGGACTGAATTGCTCCCCCTGATTAGAAGGCTCTCCGTGTTCAATTTCTACAGCTTCATCATCAGGTTGTGGTACAAAAACTTCTGATTGTACTTCTTCAACATGGTCATGTTCATGAATGGTGTCATGACCATCCTCGGGAGCATCACCTGTTTGTTGATCATCTGGACAGAAATAGGAGACATATCAGTAGCATCATGAGAGAAATCAGTAGAATAAGTCTTACCAGCACCTAAGAGATGAAAACCCATCTCGTGCTCATAAAAGACAAACATTTCTACTCCTCACAACTTTTTGCTTTGCTGGATCATAAAGTCTGTAACCAAACTCTTCATCATCATATCCAACAAACACACAAGGAGAAGTCTTGAAATCAAGCTTCAATCTCTGTTCCTTCGGCAAGCATAAAGCCTATCCAAACACCTCAAATGAGAATAAGAGGGATCTTTCTCGAACCAAACCCTCTCAGGAATCTCAAACTCCAAAGGAACTGATGGTGCTCTATATTATCAAATACACAGCGGTTCCAACTGCTTCTCCCCAAAACGACTTAGGAAGATTGGACATCCTAAGCATACATCTCACTTTTCAACAATAGTTCTGTTCATCCTCTCGGCAACACCATTGTGTGTGGAGTACAGGTTTGTTCTGTCATGCCGAATGCCATATCTTGAGCAATATGCTTTAAATCATTTGAAGTGTATTCACCTCCATTACCAGTTCAGAGACGCTTCAATTTACAATCTGACTCCTTTTCCACCCATGGCATGAAACTTCTGAAAGATACCAAACACTTCGTTTTTGTTCTTCATCATATAAACCAGTTCTCCGAGTAGCATCATCAATAAAAGTAACAAAGTATTATTACCACCAAGTGATTCCACCTCTATGGGACCACATACATCAGAGAGACCAACTCTAGCTTCACTTTCTTTCTTGTGGATCTCCTCGGAAAAGAAACTCTATGTTGCTTCCTGCTAAACAATGATCACAAGACTCAAGAGAAATGGGTAACAGCAGAATAAGAGACTTACCAGCCAGCAACTTATACCCTTCTCACTGACATGCCCCCAATCTTCGGTGCATAGTTAGGTGAAGGTTTTCTCCTCAACAGCATTCAACTCACTAGTACACACTTTCAAGTGTGTCTTATACAAGGGCAGCAGAGCTTGCCACGAGCAACAGTCAAGGAACCCTTAGACAATTTCCATTTACCCTCACCAAAAGTGTGCTTGTAACCTTCTTGATCAAGTACATTAGCAGACAATAAATTGAGGCGTAAATCTGGAATGTGGCGAACATCTCTCAATGTCAAATAGCACCCAACACTGGTTTGTACTCGAATATCTCCAATTCCAACAATACTAGCTGAACTCTGGTTTCCCATCTTCACACTACCAAAATCTCCAGCTCGGTAGTCAATAAAGTACTCCTTAACAGGAACACAATGATAAGAAGCCCCAGTATCAACAAGCCATTCAGAATCGGAATTGTCAACATGACAACAATCCCAGTAGTACAAATCAAAGAAACAGAATCATCTGAAGTAGAAGCTGTCGCAGCTGTATTCTTGTCCTCACCCTCTTTGATGATCATTTTCTTCTGTCTGATCTCTTTTCAACTTATAGCAAAATTTTTGAATATGGCCAGGCTTGCTACAATAGTGACATATCGTGGGTTCTCTCCCATCCTTGGACTTGGACCTGTACTTTGACTTGCCACGCCCCTTGGGACATCTACTCTTGCTTCTTCTCCTCTATTCTCTACCACAAGTGCCTGTGAAATATCAACCCCATCTCCTTTCTTCTAAGCTCTTCATTGAACATGCTCTCTTTAATGACATCCAATGAAAGCGTACCATCTGGAGCTGAGTTGCTGATGGACACAACCAAGGTTTCCCAACTGTCCGGCAGAGAACTCAATAGGAATAAAGCCTGCAACTCATCATCAAGAACAATCTTCATCACAGTCAACTTGTTAATGATATCTTGAAAGTCACTTAGATGCTCAGAAACTGACTTCCCTGGCTTCAACTTGAGATTAACAAGTCTCTTAATCAATGAGGCCTTGTTGTGAGCAGTCTTTCTTTCATAAAGACCCTCCAATTTTCTCCACAACTCAAGTGGCTCATTCTCTTGGGACACATGATTGAATATGCTAATGTCAATCCACTGTCTAATTGTTCCCAAGGTCTTTCTCTTTAGCTTTTCCCATTCTTTATCCGACATCTTCTCTGGTTTAGTGGGCGTGTCATCTTTCTTGGTTTTATCCACATCAATTGGGTCAAACAAATCTTTACAGTATAGCAAATCTTCCATCATCGGACGCCAAATGGAATAATTGGTTGATGTCAATTTAACCATAGAATGATTTCCAGATTCCATATCTACAGTTTAACCAAATGCTCTGATACCAGTTGTAGGGGAGAAGCAACAAGTAGGATACAACACCTACAAGGATCAACTTCAAGACAACCAACCAAAATGCTTAACCAATTCACCACAATTGATTCACCAAGCAAATATCAATCACACAAAACCTCAAGCAAATTATCCAAGATAAAGCTTCAAACAACACAAGAGATTTATACGTGGAAAAACCCCTTCAATGTGAAGGATAAAAAACCACGGGACTTGTAAGGAGTCCACCCTTCTTCTTCTCTTATTATGAAATTGAGGGTAAAAACACCCAAATCAGTCTACAAGGATGTTACACAAAACAACACAACACACAAACAAAACAACAAAACAGCCCACCAACAACAACATACATAAGAGACAACAATTGAAGGAGAACAAAATGCAGAAATTTCACCAAAAACCGCAGCTGACACACCAACAGCGATCAAAAACGATCTAGAGCTCGGATTGGAATTCTGAACGGTCATGTAGCCCTGTGTGTTCCGAAGATGCTATCCAAATTTCAGTAAAATCCAACGGTTGGATCTCCGGCGATCGTCAAGAAGCAGAGGCTGCCCAGAAAAATTCTGCACTCCGAAAATTCTCTCCCCCTCTCTCACTTTTCAACTCTCAGATGTTGTACAGTAACCTCTTTTATTTTTAGCCAGCAAAACAGCCTTATAGGGCTACTAAGTGAAGAACTCCCAAATGCCCAAACCATTTGGGTCTCACAAATAAGTGATTGGTCTATCACTTACAAAATGTCCAATAACAAATGGACTGGACTAATGCTCCACAGTATAAACCATAATGCCCAAAATCATAATATGCTCTAAATACATAATCAAATCATCCGTCTATATAAACAAAAACTCTTGGGACATACTTCATCGAGCAAGAAGTGGTGACCAGGGGAAGGGTAGATGGATGTGATGGAGGTGAGTATGGTTGCGGGATAACACAAAAAGTGGTGTGGCTGAATATGGCGTGTGTGTTGGGGTAGGAAGGCGGGGGGAGGGGGGACAAAAGTGAACGAAGATGAAAGTTTTTCCTTTTTCGATTTTCATTTTTCTTTTGGTTTATTACAGGAAAAGTCACAGTTGTTTGACAAAAAAAGTTTGAAGTTAACACTAGCACTTGCCTATTCTTAGAGTAATCAAAATCATATTCAAAGATAAATGATGTATCAAATATTCTGTAGATTCTTGAAGAGAAAGATTGGTATTGAAAGAATTAAACTTCCATTCAAGTTGAGAATTATTTACAAAGTGTTGTCCTTTTTATATAAATAGAAATCTACTCCTAACAGCTACTTTTTGACTTTGGGCAGCAATCATTGTCAGTCACCATCAACTACAATGGTTGTGGTAACGGCTAATTACCAATGCAACTCTGTTATGTACAGTAAAATACAATATTTACAAGGCTAAGCATGACAACTCTGTTTGTTGTGTTGCTGCCTTGATTGTGCTTCACCTCGTCACCTTGGCTCAGCACTTCCCTGTTTAGGTCAGCTCGGCTGACTTCATTGCTCAGCATAATCAAGTCTTTGTTCAGGTCGGCCTAGTTTAGCTCGACACTCTTCACCCCGGGTTTTCCCTCTTTAGCTCGGCATACCTTTGTCCATTTCTGTTCAGGTCGGCTAGTTCAACTCAACCCTCTTCATCCAGGTCTTCCCTTTCCAGCTCGGCATATCTTGTACAGGTTTGTCTTTTTCAGCTCAGCTCGGCATACCTCGGTTGAACTTGTTTCTACTACACTCTCCCTCAAGCTTAGTTGTATATATTCATACAACTAAGCTTGGACATTAAGTATTGAAAAACTTTTGTAGAGACTGGTTTTTTTGGGATATCTAATATCTTATTTTTTGTGAGAATTTATTGTATACTGATCTCATTTCCTTTAATTTTTCATGGATGAAATGTCTCTCTATTTCTACATGTTTTGACTTATCATACTGAACTGGATTTTCTGTCATACTTATGGCAGAGACACTATCGTAAAAGATTTGTATAGGTAGCCTTGCATGGATGCAGAGGTCTTCCAGAATTCTTCTAATCCATATGCCCTCGCAAATTCCCAGCATAAGTGCTCTCAACTCAGCCTCGGCACTACTTCTTGATACTGCTGATTGCTTCTTGCTCCGCGACGTAACTATGTTCCCCCGTAAGAATATTCCATAGCTAGTGGTTGATCTCAAATCAGTTTTGCATCCTGCCCAGTCTGCATCTGTGTAGATCTTGATGCCTCGATCTAAATTTTTCTTCAAGTATGGTCCTTGTCCTGGTGCATTCTTTAAATACATGAGGATTCTAAGAGCAGCTTGGAAATGTTCATTAATAGGACATTGTATAAATTGTGATACATACCTCACTGCATAGCAAATGTCAGGCATAGTATGCGATAAATAAATTAATTTTCCAACTAATTTTTGATATCCTAGTTTATCAATTGGAGTGTTATCCTATTGATCTCTGAGCTTGTTTTCTGGCTCAATGGGCTTCTAGCTGGTCTGTATCCGAGCAGATCAGTTTCTTGAGAAGATCTAGTATGTATTTCCTTTGTGATATATAGAGTCCATCTTTGTTTCTTGCAATTTCCATTCCAAGGAAATATCTTAATTTTCCTAGATCTTTCATTTCAAATTGTTGTGATAGTTTATTCTTTGATGTTTTCTATGCCCTGTTTATCTCCTCCTATTAGTATAATATCATTTACATAAGCAATAATAACGGTTAACTCTCCTTGAGCGAACTTCAGGTGAATAGAGTATGATCGTTGTGTTTTTGATTAAACCCACAGGTTAATCACTATTTGGATGAATGTTTAAAGCCATGCCTGAGGTGATTGTTTCAGCCCATACAGTGACTTTTTTAGTGTGCAGACTCGATCTCTATTAGTTTCACTGTTAAAACCTGGAGGTATAGTCATAGACCTCTTCAGTTTGGTCTCCATTTAAAAGGCGTTCTTTACTTCAATTTGATGCAATTCCCAGTCAAGGTTATCTATGATAGAGAAAATCACTCTTATAGTATTTAGCTTAGCTACAGGTGCACATGTTTCCAAGTAATCTATTCCATAAGTTTGAATGAATCCCTTAGCCACCAGTCTGACCTTGTATTTATTTATTGTGCCATCATTATTATATTTAGTAGTAAAAACCCATCTACATCCTACTGGTTTTATTTTGGCCGAGCTAGGGATAAGTTCCTAGGTGTCATTTTTTGCTAAGGCATCCATTTCTTCATGCGCAACTCGTTTTCATTCAGGTCGGCTAAGTGTTTCTTCTATATCCTTGGGAATAATGTTACTATTAAGTGAGCACACAAATGTTCTAAATTTTGGGTTTAATTTACTATAGGATATGTATTCTTATAGGGTACTTAGTGCAGGTCGGATTCCTAGTGCATTCACAAACTCCTTTTCTTAGCAATTGGTCTATCATCAATTTGAGTCCTATGGTCATATTCAGTGTTTTCTTCTCCTCCTCAGACAGAGGTGTTTGATCAGGTGTACTAGGCTGATCATTTTGATCTTCCTGATCATCTAACCTGGTTGGTGAGTTGATCCTGAGTTGTGTTTCAGTAGTTCTTAGCTGAGGTGCCTCACAGCCGAGCTGTGGTGTGCAGCTCGGCTGAGTAGTTGAGCTCGGCATATTTGGTACTAGAAAACTAGGCTTATAATCATTTCCTCTTAATTTTACTGTTTCTTCTTCAGATCTATAATATGCAAGTTTTTCATTAAATATAACATCTAAGGTTATATACATTCGCCTATTGGCTGGGCTGTAGCACTTATATCCCTTCTGTGAGTTAGCATATCCTAGAAAAACACATTTAACTGACTTAGGATCCAGTTTACTCCTATGGTCGGGCTGAACATGCACATATGTTGTGCATCCGAAAAACTTATGTGGCAGTTCTGTAAGTAGATTAGTATAAGGATAATGGTTGATAAGCATTTCTCTTTGTGTTCTAAATGACAAAGTTCTAGATGACATTCTATTTATTAAGTGTGGCTGTAAGAAGAGCTTCACCCAAAACTGTTTGGGTACATTCATTTTAAGCATAATTGATGTAGTTACTTCAAGAAGATGTCTGTTCTTTCTTTCAGCAACACCTTTTTGCTGAGGTGTATAAGTGCATGAGGTTTGATGATGTATGCCATTTTTAATCATAAATTCTTGAACATTTTTATCTAAATATTCAGCCCCATTGTCTGACATCAAATTTTTAATGATACTGCCGAACTGATTTGTAATGGAAGATATGTCTCGTATTATTGTTTGTCCTACTTCACTTTTATTTCTTAGTAAGTAGACCCAAGTTATTCTTGTGTGATCATCTACAAATGTTATAAACCACTTAGCTCCATTAATGCTAGCTATTCTCGATGGACCCTATATGTCATAGTGGACCAGATTAAACGGTGTCGATGCTTTATATTCTTTCGCAGGATAAGTGTGTTTTAGTACGTTTGGCCAGTTGGCAAGTTTCACAGCTAAGTTTTTCAACACAGGCTGAGCTGAATAATCTTGGCATTAATCGTTTAAGATACAAAAAATTTGAATGACCTAGCCTGTCATGCCACAACGAAATCTCCCCGATATATGAATTTCCAGGGTGCAAAATACTAGAGTCTTGGTCACTTGACAGCTCAGCTGCACTGACGAATGCTTTGTTTTCTGACTCTAGTAAGTAGAGGCCTGCTATATTCTTAGCACTGCCAATCATCCCTTCAATTTGTTTTTCTGGAAACAACATTCCGTGGATGAGAAGCAGGCTAAATAGTTATTATTCCCAGTAAGTTTTCAAATAGATAATAGACTGAAACATAGCTTTGGGATGTGAAGGACACCTTAAGGGTAATCTTATTGTTAATCGTAGCAGAGTCTATCCAAATTACTTCTAGAGTAATTCCATTTGCACTTTTTACCTTCTTCGATTTAGCAAGTAAAGTATATGAGTTTAGTAAGATACCATTATTGGTCATGTCCGTCTCTGGAGTCAACTATCCATGAGCTGTTGGTGCTGGGCTGGATGTAGCCTGCCATAATGGCCTGGTGCAAGTCAGCTCGGCCTCCTTGTCTGCTCAGCAAGTTGATCAGGGTGGCAATTTGATCTTATTACAACCTCAGTATATGCTCCTGAAGCTGAGCTGAGGTGGTTTGAGTTTGGCCGAGCCGCTTCTTGTTGATTTTTGCTGCTTAACTGGTGTGCAGCTCTTTGCCCCGCAGTATGTGTTCTATGTTGTGGCCTCCATGGTGCATTGATGGGCTTTAAATGAGGTTTTCCTTCTCTGACCAGCTTTACCTGCAGCTTCCAACAGTCAATGAATGTATGGCCTTCTTTTTACAATATTTGCACACTTTAAGGTCCTCCCATCGTTACCTTCTTTCGGCTTTCTTCGTGTTTGATTTCCACGAAGGCAGCCTTCTGAGATGGCAGTGGTTTTGTACTCAGCATTCGACTTCGTGTAGTATCGAATTCTGGGTCCAGTCCAGTAAGGAAATGAAAGACTCGCTTTCTTTCTGTTATTTCTTTATATCCTGCAGCATTAGTGCTGCAGGACCACTCATGTGCTTCAGATGTATCGATCTGCTGCCATGCTTTCGTCAGAAGAGTGTAGTATTTGCGGACAACAAGATTTTCCTATTTCAGCTCATGAAGATGGGCTTCAACCTCGTACAATTCTGAGATGCTATCTTTTTGGAATACATCTCCTTGACTGCACCTCATAGTTCTGCTGCAGTTTTATACATTATAAAATCATCAACAATGTCTGGCTACATAGAACGTATTAGCCAAGACATTATCATACTGTTTTCTGACTTCCACAGTGGAAAACTTGTATCAGTTTGGGATGGGGCAGAGACTGTCTCATATAAGTATTCTTCCTTCTCTTTACCAGTGATGTACATTTCTACCCCTCGAGACAATGAGAAGTAGTTATCTCTCCATTTATTTTGTGGCTGGCAATGGATACAGAAGAATCATTAGTAAGTGGAGGAGGAACCCGCACTACTCCTGGAGAATCAGCAGTAAAGGTGGCCTCTGTGGTTTCAGCAGGGATATTTGAAGAAGACATTTTTCAAGAAATCTTTTTGAAGATGTAGACATAGTATTGAAATTGCAGGTATTTTGAATCAGAGGAGCTCTGATACCATGTAGAATTCTTGAATAGAAATATTGGCATTGAAGGAATTAAACTTCCATTCAAGTTGAGAATTATTTACAAAGTGTTGTCCCTTTTTATAGGGATATAAATCCCTCCTAACGGCTACTTTTTGACTTTGGGCAGCAGTCAGTGTCAGTCACCATCAATTACAACAGCTAGTTATCAATGCAGCTTTGTTATGTACAGTAAAAATATAATATTTTACAAGGCTAAGTATGGTAGCTCTGCTTGTTGCGTTGCTACATTGATTGTGCTTCACCTCGTCACCTCGGCTCAGCACTTTCCTGTTTAAGTCAGCTCGGCTGACTTCGTTGCTCAACATAATTCGAGTCCTTGTTCAGGTCGGCCTAGTTTAGCTGGCACAATCTGTCTTCTTCAGCTCAGCTCGGCGTACCTCGGCTAAACTTGTTTCTACATATTCCTCTTCTATATATTCATAGACGATTCTAATATATAAATAAACGCTTTCCTTAGGCATCATTTAAAATGATTCTCATTCCCTATTTTCATCCTCCAACCAAATGTTTTTTAAACAAATTAATCGGGTCTAATTAATCTGAACCAAATATTTTTCACATCAACCAAAACAAATCCAAATTGATTCAACCAGAAGCGGCAAACCATTCAGAGCACCCACAAGAGAAAGAGTCTCTATCAGGATATTCTCTTGTGATAGCAACCTTTACAAACTTTTCAACTTATTTATTCCCAACCATAACTATCTTTCATTTTTTTCGAATCCTAAACGTCAGAAGAGGAAAGTGGATGTTTAGTGCCTCCCAAGGGTGCAGTTAACGGACATTAGAGTTGAGAATTGAAGGGGACAAAACATAATAAATTGCCAAGTCTTACTTATACTGCATACGAATGTGTAAAAAAATCGAATGTAAAGATTCATTATTTTAAAAGAGATGTGACAGGTGAATCTTACATCAAGTTTCCATATTTTTCCATAGTGTATGTCCAAACACAATTTGGAGGATTAAAATCAGCCTCACTATTATGCACCTACTGACGTATTTAGCGTATAGTTTACATGTTGCCTGGAAATTACAAAAGTATATAAGACGCTTTACAGAAGACGCCAAAACAATCTGTCTCTTTCGGGTTACTTTTTTTTTATAATGAAATTTGGGGTTTCAAAAGAATTTATTTGATAGAATTCCAGCGAAAAAAAAACTTTCATTTTTAATTTTGCCACGTCAATATGGAGAAAGATATAAGCATTCGAACCGTGCTTATCACCAGTATCTACAAATTTAAATCACAAAAAGGTCTCTGACAATATTTATTGTTGATTGCCATGTTGGATATATGAGTTCTACGAGAATGATGTAAGACCTTTTATTGTCTTAAAGTCTTTGATGAATATGAGTCTCACTCTTAACGTAAACATAATATCAAATATTTTAAAATGATATCAAAGCTAATTTTATCTTTATATGTTTACACCTCCTCTCACCTATGATGAGCATTTAGTATCAATCATCAACCATCCAAATACTGATCGTACTCATAAATATTGTAATGTATACCCTCAATTGATGGAAAGAAAATCACCTGGTTCTCAATTTCACCCACATTTTCTAGTCTATTTATTAACTACATTACATGCCTATTCATAGCTTCCGTGAAATAGGGCATAAATGAATGACTAGTTCCACAAATTTCATTGCTCGTTATAACAATAGTTAAACAATGTCATTAATGAACATTTAGAGAATGCAAATCAAGAAATAAGAAAATCTGAGAACGAACATGATAAAAAAAAATCAAGAAGGTGAGTCTTGTAAATCGTTGTTAAAGAAGTTAAAGACTTGATACCCAATCATGATCAGTTTCCGTGTAACCCTAGCGCTTGAGCAAATATAAGCTAAATAATATTGAAATATCAAGTTTATTAACCATTTTATATAACGATTACTATTTCGAGCCAATCATATCCTTCCTTTGGCAACTCTTGTGAAACATTCAACAACAAACTTATTCAAACAATAACCGAAGAAAACAAAATTTATTACAGAATCTTGATATAAAGAATCAAAAACATGAAATATGAGTCAAGAGTAAGAATGTTTAGAGGAGAGAGAGGATTTGAAAATGTGAGTCTTTCATTTCTTGATGTGTCAAATCGTCGAACGAGCCAGAATATGCGCATGAAGAAGACGAAAATAACTGCCCTACCAAAATTACACAATTGTCCTTTCATCTAATATTGGACTACTACAATTAAAAATGGAAAAACTGTCATTTCACATCTTTTCAAACTTTTCCACTGTACACTTTTCTTCTTCCTTTCCTGCGCTGCACCTTGGAATTGTACTCCTCCGTAATCTTGTTGGATCATCCTGCCCCACGTACTCTCTTCACTTCCAACCAATAGACACCTAAATTAAGATTTTAATCCAACGAATCTGCTTTACTCTGCCATGGATTCGTCCCTGGATCAACAACCATAACCTTACTTCTCTAACCATTGCAGGGCTCGTCTTGTAACAGTCCCCCTAAAGCTCAGCTATGATATATATATTAGTTGTTCTCAGTCTCCTAACCAGCTCATTCAATGTCTTACTGTCCAATGCCTTAGTAAATATATCTGCTAATTGAAACTGCGATCTACCTGGCATCAATTTAATCACACGATGTTGCACCTTGTCCCTCACTATGTGGCAATCTATCTCTATGTGCTTTGTCCTTTCATGAAACACATGATTCTCAGCAATGTACAGCGCACTCTTGCTATCACAAAACAATTCTACTGGTTCTTGTTCAGTAAGCATCAAATCCTTGGCCAAGTAAAGCAACCACTACACTTCACACATAGCTGAGGCCATTGCTCTATACTCTGCCTTTGCTGAGGACTTGGACACTGTAGACTACTTCTTTGCTTTCCAAGATATCAAGTGGTCTCCCAAGAATACACATATCCAGTAACAAATCTCCTGGTCTCTTGGCATTCTACCAAATTTGAATCCACAAACCCTTTCAACTTCAACTCACCAGTCCTAGGCAACAGGATCCCCTTGACCAACAGAACTCTTTAAGTACATTAAGACTCTATGTGCAACTTTTAGATGATTTATAGTAGGACAATCCAAAACTTGCTCAATTGTTGGTCACTAAAAGCAATACCACTTAGTAATTGTAAGGTATATCAATTTCTATATTAGTCTTCTATACTCAGTAGCACAAACCAACAAGCCTAAATCATTATGCACCAGATTCACATGGCTTTCCATAGGTGTTGCCATAGGCTTGGATCCCAAGAAGCATGTCTCCTCTAACAACTCCAAAGCATATTTTCTCTGATTAAGCACCATCCCTTGGATGATCTAGCCACTTCGATGCCAAGAAAGTATCTTAGGCTTCCCAGATTCTTCATTTTGAACTTGTGATTTAATGATCTCTTAATATCTCAATTGCCTGTAAATCCTTACATGCCACAATAACATCATCTACATACACTAGTAGCACTAATAAGGAATTACCTGATAGCTTGGTGAACAATGTATAGTCATTCTTTGACTGTGAGAACCCTTGAGAAATCAGAAAGTTTGTCAACTTAGCATTCCATTCTCTACTAGCTTGCTTTAAGTCATACAGTGATTTTTGTAATTTGTGAACGACGTTAGGATGTTCTGTTAGCACTCCAGTAGGGGGAATCATATATATCTTCTCTTGTAAATCACTGTGTAAAAAGGCATTATTCACATCTAGTTGATGCACATACCAGTTAAGTTTTGATGCTAAGGCCAGCACCAATCTCACTGTAGTCATCTTTACAATTAGAGAAAATGTTTCCTGATAGTCCACCCCTAACTGATGTGTATATCCCTTGCCACTAGTCTTGCCTTGTATCTCTCCAGATTCATAAGGTTTGTGCTTAACTTTGTAAAACCCATCTACATCCTATAGGCTGCTTACCTGGAGGCAAGTCAGTCATTATCCAAGTGTTGTTTGCTTCCAAAGCTGCAATTTCACTGTCCATTGCTTTCTGCCATTCAACAGAGCTCGCTACCCCTCTGCATAAGAGTTAAGTTCTGTATGTATACTAATATTTAATGCATATGTTTTGCATTTTGGTGCCAAAGATTCCAAAGAGAAGTATTTTCTGAAGTAAGTGTGGTGTAATGCCAGTTTGTGATGCAGGTGATATGGCAGAAGAAGAAGAGTTTGATTGTACTTGATTACAATATTATTCTTTAAGGTAGGATGGAATATGTCGAGTTCTCTGAGGTCTGGGTATAGGAACATCAATATGTATGGAGCTAGTAGATATCTCTTGAATGTCTCTGGAATCATTTTCAGAGGAATCCTGAGGTGAAGGATGAGAAGAAAATGATGTTTCTGAAGTTTCTAGAGCTAGATCAGGGGCTGGATCAAATGATTGATGATCATGTTCCCCCTAGATGTGGACCTAGATGGATTGCATCTTGTTGGTGAAAGGATTTTGATGAATACGGTGCTCAGAATTGAGAGAGAAGGAGTTGGAATGAGGATTAAGTACTGTATCAGAAGGAAGTACTGAGGCAGGTAAAAGTAAGGAGGTACATAGGGATGTTTAGATACAGGCTCATGGTTGGATTGGTAAGTGAATGTGTTTTCTTGAAATATACCATCCATGGAGATGAAAATATCTTTAGTGGTCAAATCTTAAAGAATATAGCCTGTTGTGATATAAGAGATACGAAGAAAGATGCTTCTCTTTGACCTGACATAAACTTCTCATTGAGGGGAGATGTGTTAGCCGCATAACAAAGACACCCAAACACCTTAAGGTGACTGTACATTGGAGTCTTCTTATATAACATTTCATATGCGGTTTTTATGGCTTAGCAAATGTGATGGAGTGATGTTGATAACGTATACAGCATGCTGGATGCAAAAACTCCAATAAGTGATTGGCATAGTTTCCTAGAATTTCAAGGCTCTAGCTACATTGAGGATGTGTTGATGCTTGTGCTCAACCAAACCATTTTGCTGGAGGGTGTACACGCAACTGGTTTGGTGTAGGATTCTTTTAGATGCATAGAACTAATTCATTTTAAATTCAGCTCTATTATTAGTTCTAATGATTTTTATGGTATTATCAAATTGAACATGAACATATGTAAGAAACTTATAACAATGCTTCTTGTTTCAGATTTTGATTTCATCAGGTAAATCCAACTATATCTTGTGTAATCATCAACAATTGTAAGGAAATATTGTTGTCTATACATTTTAGGGTGTTTATATGGACCCCATATATCCATATGTACAAGAGAAAATGGTGACTTAGAAACTGAAACAGAAATAGGAAAACGGACTCTTTTGTTTAGCTAACGGGCATATGGTACAAGAAAGGGAATGAAAGGTTGCATCAACTTGAGGATCTGTCTTGCTAGTTTCTGCCAACCTCGCTGATGACAAATACCCAAGCCTTGAATCCCAAAGAAAAAGATCTGGAGACTCAACAGCATAAGCTTGAGAACAATGAGGAATAGATGAAACTGAAGGGTGAGACACTGCCAAGCATATGATACATGCCTTGGTTTACCCTAGCTGAACTAATCATCTTCTTGCTCAAATGGTCCTGTATCAGATATGAATTTGAGTGAAAGATCAAATCTATATCACATCTTTCTATAAGCATACTCAATGATTATAGATTAAAGGCAAATGAATGCACGTATAGAACATTAGATAAGGTTTGGAATGGGCTAAGGCAGACAATGCCCATATGTGTGACAGGTGCAAGGACGTTATTTGGGAGATCGACAGACATGGACTTGACTAAGTGATATGATTCAAATGAGTATAATGAACAACAGATGTGGTATGTGGCACCAGGATCCAAAATACATGTGCACAAAACATTATGTGATACATTACATGGCTGCTTAGTAGACGCATTAGCTTGTTGAGCTGACATCACAACATGGTGTCCTTTACTCTCGTCAGTCTGCATACTGCCTTCCATATGTCCCTTGTTTCCATGTTCATGTAATAAACTGATCAGTTGATTACATTGCTCCTCTATGAATGAAGAAATTACCTGTGATGACTTGTTCAATGGACAATCCTAGCCTAACTCAGTATTCTGACAAGCCTCATAATCAGTCCAACATTAATTTCCTCCCTCTTGACTAACATACAAGTTTCCTTCAACACAATTCACTTGTCCTCTAGGCTTAAATCCAAGAGGATAACCATGCTTCTTATAGCAAAGATCTACCGTATGTCCTGGCATATTGCAGTGAGTACACATAGGAGTTTTTGGACTCTGAACAAATGCTTTCTGGGAATCTTTTCTAAATCATCTCCCTACTGGTTTGTACCATTTCCCACCGGATCCTTGACCATTTGGCCTAACACCAGAAGTACCAATCCTTGTGTTACCACCATTCGTACTCAACACAACAGATGGATTTTTCGTAAACTGCCCTTGTACAGGTGTGTAATTGAGTTTTCTCTCCATTCTGACAGCCATGGCAAACGTAGTCCTCAGATTATGGAGGGGACACATTAATAAGACCTGAGACTTTACAGGTTCAAATTCATCATTCAATCCTTTTATAAACCTAATGACATAGTCATCTTCAATAACCTTTTTATTTGACTAGGGATATTACAAGTACAACGATTGCACAAACAGTTGGGTATGGACCTCAGCACCATAAGATCTTTCTAAATTACCTTCAAGAGTGTGTAATACTCAGTGACAAAGTTATTTTATTGTTTAGTAGCATAAAACTGCTCTTGTAAATCTGATAATCTAAACACATCTACATTTCCATATCTATGTTTTAGATCATTCCAAATGTCTAAAGCATTATCAAACCATATAATACTCTGTGCAATGGACATGATCACTAAACTAACTATCCAAGATGCCACCATATTATTTGCTTTAGTCCAAGCCACAAACCTGTGATTGGTTTCTACAGGTTTAGGAACCATACCTGTCACCAAACCTATCTTCTTCTTGGACTCCAACACTCTATAAACGCATTACTCCAACTGTGAATGTTATTTCCATCAAACAGCAGCTGAACGATAACAAGAGATGGACTATCACTTGGGTGAATGTACAAAAGATCCTCTGAAGTATCTATATGAGCAAATTTGTTGCATTATTGGAAGAAGAAGAAGAAGGAGAGTTTTTATTCGCAGCCATGGATGTACCAAAATTCATTAAATGCAAGCGATTCGCTCTGATATCATGTGAAACATTCAACAACAAACTAATTCAAACATAACCGAAGAACATCAAACAAAATTCATTACAAAATCTTGATATAAGAATCATGACACGAAATATGAATCAAGGAGTAAGAATGTTTAGGGAGAGAGAGGAATTTAAAATGTGAGCCTTTCATTTCTTGATGTGTCAAATCGTCGAACTAGCCAGAATATGTACAAAGAAGAAGAAGAAAAATAACTGCCCTACCGAAATTACACAATTGTCCTTTCAGCTAATACTGGACTATTATAATTAAAAGGCGTAAAACTGTCATTTCACATCTTTTTCAAACTTTTCCCGCAATACTCTTTCTTCTTCCTTCGTGCACTGCACCTTGCAACTATACTCCTCTCTAATCTTGTTGGATCAGTCTGCCCACGTTCTCTCTTCACTTCCAACCAATAAACACGTAGATTAAGATCTTAATCCAACGAACTTTCTTTACTCTGTCATGGATCCGTCTCTGGATCAACAGCTACAACCTTACTTTTCAAACAATTGTAGGGCTGGTCTTGTAACAACTCTGTCCAAGCCTAACAGACAAAAGTCCATGTTAATTTATGCATTAATTAGATGGAGTATAAAGGAATACAATTTCCAAGAAAAAGAATACAATAAATTAAAGGGAATTTTAAAGAGATCAAAATATCATGTCCCGGAAAAATAATTATTTAATCATCTAAGTATTTCAACTATGACTTCCGTCTATAACAGTGTACTTCATACAAATATTCATACACACATTCTGCACAAACTGAATTAATTCACACGTATGCATCAATTGAAGTCTCTAAAGAAATAAGGTAATGTTGTTGTTGTTATTGTTGATGTAATTCAACAGAATATGTACGCACGTATCAGAATTATGTGAAGCTGTATCCCCACCTTCTAAGCATAAGTAACCTGTTGCCCTTAGATTTTCTGATATGTACTCATAAACCAGCTTGTTAGCTTATGTGGTAGACTATTGTGTGGTTGCAAATTCTCTAATTTCTTTATTCTTGGTTAATATATTTGCATTTTAACCAAAAAAAAAAAATTAGTGCATTAGAAATCCCATTTTACATTTTTTTCTCCTCTCCCTCCCCTATATATGTTTTTTTAAGGGTTAATTACCTTTGCACCCTGTAGTATACGTAATTAACTCTTGCCCCCTGAGATTTGGTATCACACCCTTAACCCCCTTAAACTATTGAACTGATTTGGACAATGCAATTTCAGACAAAAATTCACCGAAAAGAATGACATGACAATTGTCCATGCCACGTGTTTTAAAAAAATTACCACGCGGAGTCAAAAAATGGCACAAAGATGTTTTCGCTATCAAAGAAGGCACAAACTTCCGGCCAGAAACCTGGAGCAGATGTCTCTAGTACTAATCTAAATTAAAAGCAACAGGATTTTCAGGGGAGCCAACAGAGAGTTGCTAAATCAGCTGCAGTATCTAGGTGGATTCCTTCTAATAAAGGCTCTTACACGCAGTCAATGCATGGCGTATCCTCCTACAAGACACCATAGTGCTCCCGCTGCACTATCTCAGTCCACTCAAACGGCAGGAAAGTCAAAGGATGTACCCACCAATGCTTCATCTGATTCAAGGCCTAAAACTACAATACTCCTGTTGAAGATTTGCTTCCTTTTAAACATGCCTCTTGTCCATCATCACTGGAGAACTCACCAACTCACGTGGCATCAAAAGCATGCTTTACTCTTGTTCCTATCACTGAGCAACAATCTCCAAAGTTAAATGCTGGGAGAAGAAAAAAGTGATTGGAATGGTGGAAGGAGGGACATAACGAGAATGGGTGGGAGAAGAAGATGAAGAATATTTTTGACTCCACGTGGCAATTTTTTAAACACGTGGCATGGGCAATTGCCATGTCACTCTTTCCGGTGAATTTTTGCCACTGTCCAAATCAGTACAATAGTTTAAGGGGGTTAAGGATGTGATATCAAACCTCAGGAGGGCAAAGGGTTATTCGTATACTACAGAGGCAAAAGGTGATTAACCTTTTTTTAAATTAAAACTCTGAAGCAGCGTTGCCCCCCCCCCCCCCCCCCCGCGTAATGACTTAATTTGACGTAAGGCTAACCATTGAGTTATCTTAGTCCTTTTTTATATCCCTTCTTCAAACAGAGAAACGGTCTTCTCTAACATAGTTACACTCAATAAGGCTAACCATTTGAGTTATGTTTAATATTTTCTTGCATCGCATTCTCCTTATTTTTCTATATACTTTTTAAATCAAAATAATATTAAGAGTCCTTACACCCCACCGTTGGAGTATGAGCGTTTCCGGTGAATTAGACTCATGCGTTTATGCAAGATCCGAAAAGAGACCGGATCGATTTGCGATATGATGTACGCAATTTTACCATATACACTTTTGTGCAAGCGTTGGAATATATGGCATGGATAATAACTTGTCATGATCAATGTTGCTGTTACTTAACCCTTTGTATCTTAGTTTCGGATAGCGACTTTGAATAACAATCAAAATATTGGATATCACATGCATGTCGTTAAAATCATAAAAATTAATGTATTAAAGTTTTGACCAATAGCAAGACAATGCATGGATGTTGCTCCTCATCCGATGCTAGGATTGCTAAAAGCAGACAAACACATCAGCTAAATATGGACTGTGTTTCGTGGAACTTCATCAGTTCCTAGATCATTTTAGGATAACTCCGCCTCTCAAAACTTTTTGTGACATATATAGTTTTATTTATTATTATTATTTATTATAAAGTGATGGAATCTAGAGATTAAGAGACATAAGGACAAAAGGTGATTCCATTTGATGTCAGTTTCCATATAGAACGATATAACACAATTGTACTTTACAATAGATCCTTAATTACCGTGTTATGGAACCATAATTGATATTCTTAAGGCTTTATCATCTTTCCACTTTACAGTGTTTATTTTTTTATATATATATAGTGGGGTATTGCTCCCATATATTATACTGTCTGCTCTTCGTTGTGTCGTGACATGTATTGTAATAATATATTCCAATTATCACAAGAAAAGTTAGATGCTCTAGAAAATGTATCACGAGATAATTCGGTTCCGAACCTATTTCACGTAAACTTCCACTGAATACCATATTTTATGGAATGGTAGCGAATGTCTTCATTATATATATATATATATATATATATAATATATATTATATATATATATATATATATATTAAATGAAAGCGATATTTATTAGATAACTTTACTTATGACGGAGGAATACCGTTAAAATATAAAAGTTCAAAGCATAACAAAATGAAACTACTTAATGGACAAAAGATAGTGACTTGTAATCCGCTAAGGGGAAGGGAAAATAGTGCCACCCAAAAGAGATATGATATGTTTCATTAAAACATTGGCAAGCAAAACCATCCTTGTGGATAAAATCTTAGACGAAGGAAAAAGACTACACATTTACCCAATTTTGGATAGCAAGAGTACAATGAAAGTAATAGCCTGTAAGTTGGTGGCATCGTCCATCGACATGTACCTGAGCATTAGCGTCCATCGCCATCCATGCAAAATCAAACATGTGAGATGTAAGTGTCGGCCAATATGAAAGGACAAATAGTAATAGTACCGAAATCAAAAGCATACCCAGCCTGCATGCATCTAGAAGAGTGCGGGCATCAATTATGTTGAATTGTCAATCCGTATAGAAGACAAAGATGTCAAACATGTCGAAGATGTCCAGTGGTAATATCAAGTAATACACAACTACGTACAACGGGAGGCAAAGATGTCGGAGTAAAGTGACATGTGGAAGCATTAACAATCCATGTTGAGCTAAATTGTGCCGATAAATTGGCTTCTCGATACGCATGCTGAACTAAGGCATGAGTCTGTCTGACCAATGCATGTAGCTGGCGTAAATGATATGCATGTGGCGTGAGAGCCGAATCAGTAAGGGATGTCAACAGCACCTGACAATATGTCTCAAGAATAAGATTCGGATGATTAGGCAAGAATTATAAGAGCCCAAATTGTTATACCCGCGTTCATGGATGCAAAGAAGAGTGAAATAAATAAAATAACCACAATAATAAAAATAGACTACATAAAATAATTATCCTAACTAAACTAGGGAAATGATTAAAGAGATAAAGTAAAACTAATAGGTAAACTCCTAATAAACCTAGGAGAACACCATGTATATCTACAAAACCTAAACACATTAGAACTCTACACAACCTATATCTATATATACACACACTCAACCCTAAACACACACACCCCAAACCCACGGCAGCCCCCAAAATCTTCAGCAACAGGCGGCAGCGGCTGCCCCCTCTCCCCACAAATTGATCCCGCCAGCAGCAAAGGAAAACCAAAAAGAAGATTCAATTTTCTTTTGCTTTTCTTAGACATAATTATATACATACATAAACACATGTCATATGTCATCCTCCTATAATCATCAACAAACGGCCAGCCCCTTTCTCTATAGCACAATTCTGCCGCCAGCAATCTAAGCCAAGAAACAAATAATTTTTGGTCCGTTCTTCATCCGCTCTTCGCTTAGTACGTTTAGTCAAGACACGAGGCAAGTATCCTTGCTATATTTACTATGCTTTTACAAAGTTATTATGCTATTTTTATATCAAATTGGATCATGCATTCGTAATTGTGATTTGCATAGATTGATGTATATACGTATGTATTTGTGTGTTGGACCGCGCTTGCAATAAATTAATTATGGGTTATATTTGTATGTTTTCATCTGCATGTTTATATTTGTGCCTTCATAGATGAAGATTATATATATATATATATATATATATATATGTTAATTGTGTGTGTCGACGTCATATAAAAGTGCACAAGATTGGTTTCTTAGTGTGGGCGTTGCTGCCGTGAAGAAAAGATTTTCTGTTTTTCATTTATATGAATAGCAGTTTGATAAAATATAAGTAGGTATTTATATATTTATGGTTGTTGCAAGCGTTGCTTCCATGTAAATGTAGGAGTTTTTTTTGGTGCTGTGCGTTAATGGCTTTAAGCCACTGTCCATCCAAGGACAGTTGGCACAAACAAATTATAATTATATTAATTATATATGTAATGTAAAGTATTACTTATATGTATTGTTTTGTGTATAAATTAATGTTCGATGAAAATTTTGTTTGAGGAAAATATATAATATACACATATATATACATTTACTGTTTATTTTCAGAATTATAAATATTATATATTAAACTGTTTCATGAATTGTTTATATGTATCAATTATATAAACTGTGTTTATATAAATTTTATAGTTTTATATATGGAATATCTAATCTAATTATATAATAATATGGAACATTGTTTTATTGTTTTATTTTCGCTTTAAATATTTAATTACTGTAATAAACATTTTTATTAAGAATTATAGATATATATTGTGAGATTTTCGTTTTTAAATATATGTTAATTATATAAACTGTTTTTCAATAAAATTAAATAGTTAGTTATTTTAGTTTCGGATACAAAACACAAACAATTATAAAAACTGTTTTCGTATAGAATCATTATTTATTTATATTATTTTCAAGATTTAAAACTATATAAAATTATATAAACTATTCTGATATAATCATAATTACTTATGTTATTTTCAGGTTTAAAGTTATATATAAAATAAGTTGGTTTCCATTAGAATTATGTAGTTTCTTATATTATTTTCGAATTTAAATATATAAAATTTGTTAAACCGTTTTTCGAACAAAATTTGATATGTTATTACAGTATTTTAGGATTTAAATATATTTTTAATTATATAAATTGTTTTGGAATAGAAATATACTTATTTACATTATTACTGGAGTTGAAATATATATAATTATATAAACTATTTTTGAACGACTTGTATATGTTATTTAAATTTATAATATTATAGTGGTGAATAAATTGTGGTTGGCCGGAACAAGGAATTTAGAAACCCATTAACTAAAGTAAAATAAATTAAAGTAAAAGGAAAAAGGGGAGGAAAAGGAGAGAGAAGAAAATGAAATTAAAGCAAGAGAGAAAAATAGTAGGGAAGATAAAAATAATTAAATAAAAGGTTGAAGTGCTTGAAAGCCTCGAAAAGATAAAATAAAGTGTAGAAACCTAAAATAAAATCTAGAAAGATAAAATAACGGTAGAAGATAAAATACAGTAATGCCACGCAATATAGTAACTACGCAATATAGGTAATACGCAATATAGAACGGAGCATGCAACATAAGAGAAACGGAAGTGTGAAAGTGTGCAGCATTCATGACACGTGCATCCCTTCAGGGCGAGTGACTCCACGTTACGGAGCGTGTGTTCGCTGACTCCACATTACGGAGCGTGTGTTTGCTGACTCCATGTTACGGAGCGTGTGTTCGCTGACTCCACATTACGGAGCGTGTGTTCGCAGACTCCACGTTACGGAGCGTGTGTTCGTTGACTCCACGTTACGGAGCGTGTGCGCTGACTCCATGTTACGGAGCGTGTGTTAGGACCCCGGGACATGCATTGCATGACATGGATAGAAAAAGCATGACGCGTGATTTGATGCGGTTGGTTGTGTGACACGGTAGTGTGAAAAGGCATGCATCATGAAGTTGTGCATTGCATTTGATTGGGTGAATGTGTGTTTGTCCTACATATTCAGTTGTTTGGTGTTAATTATGGTTGCTTTTCTTTATGTGTTTATGTATTATTACTTGCTTGACTGATTATGAAGGTAAAAAAGGTAAACTCTATTTGCGAAGGGAAGCATGTTATTTTATATTTTGTTACTCACACTTGCTTCTCCGTGTATGATCCCGTAGTAAATATAGTCGGGTTATTTGCTGGGCGATGTATGTCGCTCACCCCCCTCAACCAGTTTTGCAGGTAGACATGTGAATGAGCTAGGATATTATGGATGATCGGGAATCAAGATTGCGAGACTGAGGATATTCGGATGAGACTTTCGAGGACTTAGTGGAGGCAGTTACTTTGATATTCGAGGTTTATGTATTTTGGAGATTAGTGTTTATCTACATTTGACCAGTGTATCGATTTAGATTTCCTAGACATTTGTATTAATGATGATGATTATTTTATCGAGGATTTTAGTAATGACTTCCGCTGACATCGATTTACGTTAATATGATGACGTGTAGTTGATTTGTATCGACGCCTTGTATTCTCCTTAGTGAGATACGGCGGGTGAGCCGTTTCGAGTACTGGGGCTCAGGACGGGTCTCTACACAAATAATGCAGCATGTGTTTCTGCAGAAAACGGCAAAGTCGAGGGCAACCGAAATGATAGTGCTCTTATGCATGCACCAGCAGAATCTCGCAAGATGGCACCGCTTGCAGCAAATTGTCGCCCCACCACCGCATCCGTATTAAGCTTCAATCGTCCAGATGGTGGGGACAGCCATCGCACTCCCGAATCCGATGTGTACTCAGTGGAGGTAGCAGGCCCGAGTGTTGTAGTGATAAGGAACCTGAAGCAGGCTTTGTACCATCTATTGTTCCCCCCCCCCCAAAGATAAATGTCGGAATAGATCGCGGACAATAGAGAGAACATATTCCAAGTAGTGTCATTACCATATATAACAGATGTGTATAAGCACCAAATATTAAAAATAATAATACCAGGAACAATGATCCACAAATCTCCCCTCACCGAATTAGAAGAAGATTGAAGCCATGATAACATTAGATATTGCCATAATTGTATACCTGTAGGAAATACAACATCCAAACAAGATGAATAATGAACCCAGATGGAGCGAATACTTGAACAATGCTGGAACAATTGTGAGACCTTAGCAGATGACTGCTTACAAAATGGACAAATGGTTGGCTTTATCACAAGAAAGCTACATAAATAATCTTCCAAAGGTAGCGCCCTACGCGACAACTGCCAGAGAAAGTGACTGATGGCTGGCCGCTGCCGTTTGTGCCAGACAAATTGAGAGGAAAAAATTTTCAGACAAGATTCGCGACACAACTCAAAGGCCAAATGTAAAGAAAAAAATACCAGAAAAAGTAAGCTTCCAAATAAGTATATCCCCATCCCAGCTACATTGCGCAATACATCGTGGGTGAAATCGGCAAATGAGTTTCCATGTAGGAGAGTCATATAGGTGCGGTATGTAACCATCCCTTGGATCGTATTTTTCCGCCATGCATCTACTCCACAACGTCGTCCGCTGATGATATTGCCCCCAGATATGACAAAAATACGCATCCTACAACGTGTATAAATTTCGAATGCCCAGACCACCTTCATCCCTCGGAGTTTGAATGCGAGACCAAGAGACCCAATTAAACTTTGCCATTTTCCAACGAATAATATGCATTACGTATTTTGGCAGCCTGCCAACCGCCACAACATGTAATGGTAAAGAAGATAAGACATTGCGCAACATAACCAATCTACCTGCTTGAGATAAAAGCTTGTTATGCCACCCATTTAAACGCGTGTCAATATGCTGCAAAAGTGTAGTACAATGTTGTGCTCTAGTTATACCCTTATGTAAAAAGGATCCAAGGTAACGAAATGGAAAATATGTTGACTGCATATCAAGAAGCGACTCAAAACGCTGACGACGTGCCGATGAAGAGTTTGCAGATACTACAGATTGGTTCTTCTGAAGATTAACTTTTTGTCCCGATGCGGACCCATATCCAGACAGGAAATCCTTAAACGCTCGAAGGCTAAGAAAGTTCCCACGTAAAAACACTAATAAGTCGTCTTCATATGCCAGATGTGAAATAGTAAAAGGCATGCGTCCCGATCTAAATGGACATAATCGACCCAATGGTGCCTGAGCTTTCAGCCCCTACTAAAGCCTTCTGAAGCCAGAATAAAAAGCAAATGAGATAAAGGATCCCGTTGCTTCACCCTTCTAGTAGGTCGACAAAAACCACAGGGAACTCTATTAATCAAAACTAAAAAACATATACTACGTAAATGATTTAAAATCAATCGAATAAAAAAAGCTGAGAAGCCAAAAGCAGAAAATAATAACTCCAAATACTCCGAGCTTACTCGATCAAAGACTTTCATCATGTCCAGCTTTAAAAACGGTTGGCTACCTACTCCCCTATAGTCGAGAATATGTATCATTTTCCGCGCAAGGAGAACTAGTGAGGAAATGTTGTGGCCTTTAAGGAAACCCATTTGTTCAGGGGAAATCAGCTTATGAAGCAAAAAATCTAGACGGGTAGCAATAATACGTGTACATATCTTGCTCATGAAGTTCGCTAGGCAAAACGGATGATAGTCGCTGAATGTACGTGGACCATTACCTTTTGGTAACAAAGTAATCAATGCACTAGCCATGACCACAGGCTGCGGAATCCCCAAGAAAAATTTCTGCACCGCCTTAATCACATCCGTGTGAATAATATTTCAATATATACGGAAAAAATTACCATGGAAACCATCGGGTCCAATAGCACTCTAAGGATCTAAGTGCCAGGCTGTGTCTTTAACCTCATGTGGCTGTGGTAGCTTAGTGAGGAGGACATTATCATCTTCCGTCACCAATTGTGGGATATGGGCCAAAAGATGATTATGATTGCCTGTATGTTCTTGAGCAAACAAAGCAGTGTAGAATTGCCTCTTGCTATATAGACTCCTGAGTATCACATCGTATATCATCAGATGTGTATATTTTTGAATACGTAGTTTACACCGTCATCCTTTCACCATTGAATGAAAATATTGTGTATTAGTGTCACCATCCCTTAACCATCTGAGTCGTGCCTTTTGTTTCCAAAAATCATACTCATACTTGAATGCTAATATATATTCTGCTTTTGTATGATAGTGTGCATGACGATTGTCACTGGTGGGATCATTGTCAAAATTTTGTTCTATATGGCGCATCACAGTCTCGGCCTATGGCAGTCTATCAAAAATATTGCCAAAGATAGTCTTATTCCATGTTTGGATATCATGTTTCAGGCGCGTCAACTTTCTGTAAAATCCATACATACCACCGATTGTCGGATAAGAAGTCCAAGCCTCCTTAACTTATGCATGGAAGTATGGATGTGAAAGCCAAGTGTCTAAAAATCGAAATGATCGTGGGCCTGCCACTCGAGAGGTAGCATAGATGAGTAACATCGGAGAATGATCAGAGGGTGCCCTAGCAAGAAGTGTTAGATGTAAATCATCAAAAGCATCGTAGAATAAAGAATTAGTAAACACCCAATCAAGACGCCTTTACACACAACCAAGACCATGGCCATCCACCCATGTAAAGCGGGGACATGAAATGGGGAATCCATTAGCCCACAATCCTCTATGCAATTATTAAAATCCTACAAATGAGATAATTGCGGATGCGAACGACCCTTGTGATCCTCTAGTGATCGAAATGTGTGGAAGTCACCACTTAACAACCATGGTAAAGAATGTGTCTGAACATGTGCACACAAAGAGGACCAAAGAGGCTGACAGAACGCAACTGTATGACGGCCATAGACAACCATCCACCAAAAGGAGAAGTTTGTAAGTAAGTAAATAAAATGCAAATGTAATAACTGGTCTTCCTCACGAATATCAACAATTCAAAAATGTGAATCCCTCCAAAAATACCATATGGTACCAACTGTAAAATCAAAAGATTGAGAGAAACCTAGGTCCATACAATACCGCGTATGACTTGATAATTGGAGCCTGGGCTCAATCAAAGCTAAGAGATTTAGATGGTGTAAACGTATCAAATGACTTAACCTTGGCAACGAGAAGCGAATACCTCGGACATTCCATGTCATAATATTTATTGAGAAGAGGTGAAAGTACCACTCAAGTGAGGCGAATAGGTAGCACTATGAGTAGGAATAGCAGATGGAGGCAACAGAGGCAAATCCTTGCGATTTCGACGACGAAATTTAGAAATCATAGGTATGAAACCCAACTCTTCAGGAGGTTTGTCCATGCGAGCTATGAGCTCTTGAACTGACGGCAATGGCGGTTGGCTGATACGTCGGGAAATTTATTCGAAGATAGCTGGCACATCAGACGGGTCATTTTGTAGAACATTTGGGACATTTGTATCTTAGCTATGGCCCAATTCTCCCTCGCCCACAATATCAATAGGAATATTATATTCTGCATCTTGTCCTAGCCGACAAATATCCTGCGAATGTGTAGTCTACAGTAGTACCTCATCGCACGCTTGATGGTATAAGACTGGCTGCTCTGGCATAGGTTTTAGTTGCCACATTTTCTTGGATGGGTGCTGTTTTTGAGATGGTGGCCTCGGGCAGGTGATCGATTCAATGACTCTCCTTGTGGCTGAATGTTCTACACTTCATGTAATACAATGGTAAATCCTCATATAGGATCGATTGAAAGAATGATGAATCTCCAAAATCCACATAACTTTTTGTAGGGAGTTCTTGCGTAACGTCCACTTCCACATAGACACGAGCCACCGATGGACGATGAAAATTCAGAGTGGCTGTGTCTACCTTGATCGGCCTACCAATGGCTCAGACAATTGCATATAGTGCCTGTTGATCATGTAAATAAATGGACAATCCAGTGAGAGATACTCACACCGGTACAACCGGTATCTCAAACTTGGGGTTATACGTTGGCGTCCATTTAGTCACTCGCATCTCATAACCAATAACGCCAAATACCACAATAAAAGCATCGTGTGTAATCTTCTTCCTTATCAAAATTCAACAATATATGAGAATCATCTAATAAGCCAATGGATACAATACCTTGAAATCCGATGATGTCCAACGCCTTGCGGATCACCAACATTGCCTGCCTGCCCTGCCAAAAAGTTCCTACCAATGCATATCAGAAACGGCTTGCCAACACATCAATTTTGGAAGGTGTGAATTGAACTGATGGAGCGCCCTTAAATCTGCCGATTTCTCGAGTTGGGAAAGTAGTTGAAGATGCAGAAACAACAGGTGCAAAAGACTTGGTGACAGGTGGCTGATCGTTGGCAATTTTCGAGTACATATATATATATGTATATATATATATATATATATATATATCTGTGTGTGTGTCTATATATATGTGTATATATATAGGACCAATCTTTATACTAAGGAATATGTTAAAGAATATCTACAGGACTCATTCCTTATACTAAAACAATATCTACCATATACATAAAAACAATCATATCAATCATATCACTAATATACTGTCTCAAGATGGAGCTCGGAATAAGAGTTCAATCTTGCTTGTCAGTGATGTGAAGCAAGCCTGAGAAAAGATGTAAAGAAAAGATCAACGAGAAGATCAGTACATGAGATGTGTCGAACACGTAAGGCCCCAACATATCGTGAATAAAGCCTAACCTAGTTTAGGGGCAGTAGAAAGGAAAGAGAAATAAGAAAGAAAACCTAGAAATAGTAAAAATAGATTCTGTTTTTTAGAGATTTTTTTAAATTTAAGCAAAGAAAGGACTCTTTCTTGCTTTTGGTTTTGAGACTCTAGAAGACATGGAATAAAAACAATATTTAGAATGAAAAGAAATCTGATGTTCTACAGAGATAATTAAAGGGGACCTCGCTGGAGGCGGGGGTTACTGGAGTTGGGAGACGGGTTTTGCAGAGGTGACCTCTGTCGGAAGAAAATAGAAAAAGAGGAATAAAGCCGAAGCCGTAAGTCAAGGCTAAGTCTTGATGAAGTTGAAGAGATAAGTGAGGACCTCGTCCTAGGTGGGGGCTGCCATATTTGACAGAGGAGATTTTCTACCAGCAAGAATAGAATAAGAGAAATAAGGTCAAAGTCATAAGTTAAGACCAAGTCTTGGTGAAGTTTAATGAGCAAATAAGTAGCTCACCGCATGTAGGAGATGCCGAAACTGAGGTGATAGAGTAGTGCCGGAGCCAGGAGTCCTTTCTTGGGAGGCACTGACAAGCTTCGCCACAGGAATACCACCAGTTACCGTTTTGGATCGGGAAAGCTGACAAAATCTTCTAGACATATTTTTGTATTATCATATAAATACATGAAAGAAAACACATCTACCAACCAATGTACAAAGAAATAAACAGTACACTACAAACAATATGCGGATTATAATTATTAAATGAATATAGTAATATACATCAATACATACCTTTTATTTGCTTATTGTAGGGCGAGAAAAGGATTTCCAAGGGACGCAAAAAGGTTCTTCGAGATAACATTGATTGAAATCGTTGCATAATATCTTCATCTCAATGGTGGTAAGAATTTCACTCAAAGAAACACAATAAACAATCTGATAGTACATCATCCCCTAACCAGTTGCGTAGATCAGTATTGAAGATATTCATTGCAGAAAAATTAGAAACAAACAACTATCACAAAATCTAGTGTTTAATAATGGGAATTTTGAAAAATAGGTTACCTTTTACAGTTTAATGTCTGAATGCTGAATCAATGAACCAATCATATATGATGTAACAGTTGCCTCGAATGCGTAAAATAGCTTATACGTTAGCAACAGCCAACACTAAGGATTTGAAGGCAACCTAAAGGTAGTGTAGCTCTCAACTTTGAAACGACTTTAGAGCAACCAGATAATATCACAAAAGCTATGTAATTGTAGCATCTTCCCCCAATGGAGTGGCACAACCGTATGCCGTTTTCAAATTAATATGTATCAACTATCAAGCATCATCCTTCACATGATTCGTAAGCTTAGCAACCAAAACAAGAAACTTTCATGTTTATAAACAAACCAATGCAAAGAAGTCTACTAGTTTTCAACAATTACCGTACATAGCACATACTAAACCAATCTAAATTGCAAGGAAAACCATCAAACCAATTGTAGAATCCAAACAACTGACACAGACCATAAGATTTACCGTTTGAAAAAAACAAACACCATAAAGGAAAAATAGGTTTGAATATTTACCTCTTAATGAATTATAGTTAAATCTGCTTGAGAATTCGATTGTAAAAACATTTGTTCTTGCTACCCTTCTTGTCCGACACTCAGCTCCATCTAAACACCTTAGAAACCATGCATAAGAGGAAACCCTAATCGGTAATCGTAAAACAATTTGGGAATTGAAAAAGGAATCCACCAATTTGTGTTCCAAGATTTTCCAAATCTTGAATTCTTCTTCCTTGGCCGATTTTAGCTTCCAAAATAAACCAAATCTTCCGAACAAAAGGAAACACCAACCGACACAGTTTAAATTACCAAACTAGATCCTCTTCCAACAAGGAAAACTCTTACCGCCAAAGATAAACTCTAAAATAACTGGGGTTGTCCAAAATGTGTCTAAACGATGTGCAAAACATTTGTGAATTAGGTAAAACCCACCATCAACATAAAAGCCTAACTATTCAAATTGCTTGGACAACAACCATAGAGACAAATGAAAAGTCAATAGGGGTTTTTAGTTTTAATCTTTTTGCAATTTAGAAAAAAGTTTTAACCCTTTTTAATTTTTTTTAATATATTTAAGAGACCAAAAGACACATTTTAGTCACTTAACATAGAATTGTCGAACACTAAACACTATGCGATCATGTAAAGAGAGTTGGTGTTCGATCAAGTATGGGCACACTTTGAACTGAATGGCTAAAATACAACTACACCTATCTATCTATATGATTGTTTCGGCGACGTTAGGGGGCACGTTCCCCTCTGGCCCTCCCTCCGCCCTTGTGATAGAGCGATGTTAATTGGCCTATAATATAGACAAGGTGACAATTTTTTTCTCTTATTTTTTGGTTTGAAGAAGAGATTGAAGCGATCAGATTAAAGAGGAAGAAGATTGTGCGGCGGTGGATATTAGAGCATAGATAGAAGGATATGATGTGGTGGTGGGAATTGGAAGAGGGGTAGAAGATGATGGCATGGTGATGGGGACTAGAGTAGGAGTGGAAGTAATTGGAAAGAAAAGCCAAGAAAAAATGATCGTATGTGTAAGTGTAGTGAATGGCTCCATTTCATTGATGTGTAATTACAAATGTATATACACATACATGATTTGGTTTGCAAGACTAATTTTTTATACTAAAAGTATCCTGGAGAATATACACGGGACTAATTCCTTGTACTAATGAGCACTTAACATGTTTATACAAATAATCATATTAATCATATCACTTATTTATTCTTGGAATGAAACCGGAAGGCCTAGTTATCGAACTAGGTAGGAAACGAAAAAGTATGTAAACGGGAATTTTGGGGGGTTAAATCGTGGAATAGTAGAGACAACCACGATGATAAATACAAGAACGCATAAAAGTAATAAACAATGATCAAAGAAAACAATAAACGTAGAACGCAAAATTTAACGTGGGAAAACCCTCAAGGGGAAGAAAAACCCATGGCAGCAAGCCAAGAAAATTCACTATCACCAATTAAGTTTCGGTTACAACAAAGCAGCGCCTAACAGGGGATTTATGGGAAGTAAAAGGATTAACATGAATTATGAGATTTCCTTTTACATTGCTATCATACCAATAATAGGTCTCTTTCGGATATTCCTTATAGAAAAGATAAGTATGGAAATTTCTATCCAAAACAGGATTCTCATCAATCAAATCTCAATCAAGGAATATTCTATCCCATAAATTTCTGATATATTGTCGAGCTTAGATCAATGCTGTGACGTTCAACTCTGCTCGGCATTACTCCTGTCCAGCTCGGCAGCTCTGCTCGGCAGTAGCTCACAACTCCCAGTCCTTTGAGCTTGGCCTCTTGAGCTTGGGCACACTTCAGCTCTGCTGACTTCAGTTTCACCAAACTCTCATCTCTTCATAAGTTTTCCTTTCCCGAGGTCGGCACCTCGACAGTTGTTCTGCAGGTCTTCTGAGCTCGGCATGACCAACATCACTTTGCTCAAAATACTTAGCCTTCACAGGTTGCTTCTCCTTCTTTACTCTGTCCTTGTAAAGCATGTTTTCATTGAAAACGACGTCCTTGCTTCTGATCACCTTCTTCCCTACATGATCCCACAATCTATATCCAAAACGGTCACCTTCTTGCTCTCTCACAGATTGTTGTGTTCATCCTTTCAGAAACACCATTATGTTGAGTTTTCTTTGGCACTTTCCTTTCTCTCTCCTAATCCTATTCTCGGCACAGTAATCTTCAAATTCTTTGCTGCAGTACTCTACACTATTGTCTGACCTCAAGCAACTTCAGCTTCAGCCTTGTTTTTTCTGAACAAGACTTCTCTATCGCTTGAAGACATCAATACGTCAGACTTGTGTTTTACAAAGTACACCCACAGAACTCGTTGGGTCATCAATAAAGTAACATAATAGCGAGAGCCATCAGTGAGGGCACATCTGAAGGCCCCCAAACATCTATGTGTACAGGCTCCAACTTCTCAGCTCTGAGACTTCTCTTGTGCTTTGAAAAGCCTCACAACATTTTGTTTACCAACACACACAAGATTCTAACAGTGGTATATCAATGTTTGACATACCTTCCAGCTTCCCTTTAGATGCCATTACCTTCATCCCCTTGACACTCATGTGTCCAAGTCTCTGATGCCAGAGCTCGGCGTCACTTGCGAGAGCCTGACTACATTTGCTGAGGCTTTATTTGAGAATTTGTAGAGAGTTCCTGCTCTCGACCCTTGTGCCACAATTAGGTACCTTCGACTAACTTCCAATGAGTTTTGCTGAATCTTCCTTCCAGGTCAGAATCATCAGCAATTGCGTTATTGAGATCAAGTTCTTGTCAACCGAGGTACGTGTCTTGCTTGCACCAGCTTGAGCTGCTTTCCAATGGTAGAGTCAACGTGATATCCCCTTTGCCAATGATATCACAGGAGTCATCATCCCTGAGGTATACTTTCTCAACATTTCCACTTTTATAATTTGTGAATTATTCTCTGTTGGATGTGGCATGAAAAGAGGCCCCACTGTCGAAGATCCAAAGAGCGTCAGCTTGACTTTCACAACTTAGAATCAGGCCATCACTATCAGACCCAGATGCCTAAGAGACATGGATTTCATTTCCCACTCTTGTCGGTCTGATTAGCCTTCTTCTTGACTCTGCAATCGTGTTTAAGGTGGCCCTTCTTCTTGCAATTCCAACATGTCAGATTTGAGCCCTTAGACTTGCTCTTCCTGGACTGTGATCTCCCACCTCTGTCAATGCCCCTCTTTGTAGGTCTGTCGTGCTCCTCTGTGTTCAGCGCGGCTCTAAAACTTTCAGAGTTGCCACTATTCCTCCTCCTTGAATCTTCATCAAGAAGCACATCTACCATTTTTTTCAAATTTCAACGTACATTCTCCGGATGAGTTGCTCATAGCCATGACAACTCTATCCCAACTGTCAGGTACATTTGACATCATTACCAAAGCCAGAACTTCTTCGTCGAAGACGTTCTCAACCGACTCCAATTGGCTAGTAATTGTGTTGAACTCACCCAGGTGTTCTTGCATCGCTTTGCTTTCAATTTTCTTCGTGTTGAAAAATCTTTTCATCAGATGCACCTTGTTAGAGGCAGATGACTTTTCATACATCCTTGTAAAGGCATTCATCACATACTTTGTGGTCTTCTCTTTTGAGGTATAAAATGCTACGGTTTGGGTCAGAGATAGCCTAATGGCACCGAGCGCTTTCCGATCCAGAATCTCCCATCCTCGATCCGTCATGTCAGTAGGCTTCACCTCTTTCCCTTCAAGAGGCAGATATAGATCTCTCTGATATAGATAATCTTCATCCTGCATCTTCCAAAAACCGAAGTTTGATCCATCAAATCTCTCAATTCTCGGTTTACTATCATCGGCCATTGCTCCCACTCAAACAAAAAACCCTTCGCTCTGATACAAGTCGTTGGGGACTAAATCATGGAACAGTGGAGACAACCACGATGATAAATACAAGAACGCACAAAAGTAATGAACAATGGTCAAAGAAAATAATAAACGAAGAACACAAGACTTAACGTGGGAAAACCCTCAAGGGTAAAAAATCCACGGCGGCGGCAAGCCAAGAAAATTCACTATCACCAATTAAGTTTCGGCTACAACAAAGCAGCGTCTAACAGGGGATTTTATGGGGAGTAAAAGGATTAGCATGAATTATGAGATTTTCCTTTTACATCGCTATCATACCAAGAATAGTATTCTTTCGGATATTCTTATAGAAAAAATAAGTATGTAAATATCTATCCAAAACAGGATTCTCATCAATCAAATCTCCAATCAAAGAATATTCCATCCCGTAACTTTCTAGTATATTGCCGAGCTGAGATCAATGCTGTGACGTTCAGCTCTGCTCGGCATTGCTCCTGTCCAGCTCGGAAGCTTTGCTCGGCTGTAGCTCACAACTCCAAGTCCTTTGAGCTCGGCTGACTTCAGTTCCACCAAATTTAACAGGAATGACCCCAAAAACATGAACATAAAAAGAAAGCACCAAGAAGGTTTGATTTACTTTGTCTGGATTATATATGATAAAATTGCATTTAGTTCTAAATGATCAAATTGTATTTTGCTCTAAATTATTTCCTGGAAAAATCCATGTTTCCAATCCTTTTGGACTGATAAAGGTTTGCATTATTAGTTTTTTCGGATATAGTCATGGAATCTTGAGGTTAAGGCGATTCCACTTAGTACAGGTTTCCCTATTAGACATTTTTATAAATCATTCCAAGAAAAGGACAAACAATGATTAGCAAATCCCCGTCTCAAATAGACGTTCCATAGTTTAAAAAAAAAAAAAGACGTTCCATATTTGTTCTACCACGTATAAAATCTTATAAATCCTACTTTTATTCATAAGTAGAACATTTAAAAGTACATATATGAGGGTGAAACCTCAAAACATATATATATATATATATATATATATATATATATATATATATATATATATATATATATATATATATATATATATAAGAAGCAGAGAAAATAAACGACAAATGGTCCGTCCATCCGACTTTTTGGTGCCTAAATGTTGTAACACTTGTTTAATAATGGAACCCATACATACATTGCCCCATCATATATTAAAAAACGAAAAGGTACGATTTTTTGTAACATGAAAAAGTCATCTAGTTTTCACCTTGTGGTGAATTTGTTTGGTTGTATAGAGGCCTCTTGTGATGTGATCTAAAAGACTCTTATCGTCACTACAATAGACATATAGATATTGCATTTTTTTTAATATTTTACCATTTTTCTTACTAAAACATACAAGATAATGTGAAAACATTCAGCATTTTTTTTCAAAACATAAAACATCAGAGTATCCGTACACTGGACATTAAACTTTTGCTGATCTAGGTGGACATAGGTACATATAGAGCCGCGGGTCTCACTGAAAGCAAACTCTCTAACTTTTGAGATGGAGGTATTGTTTGTCTGCGTTTCACCCTTTCCACAACCTAATGAGAGATTTTGCTGTCATTGGAATATGCTGGGTATGTGTTGTTGTTGATATAAGTGGACATAAATACAAGACAGAGCATGTTTAAAAGACCCAAATATGAAAAGAAAACGAAAAAGCAAAGACGGTCGCATAATGTGTGAATCTAAAGACTTAAATACTTTCTTAATCTGAGTCGGAAGCATCAGTTTCAGATTCTTCATCTTCAGAATCATCATATTCTGAATCATCATCGGTAACGGCATACCCACCATATTTCTCCCTCATCTCCTTCACGATCCTCTTCTTTGGTGGCAACGGACATTCATTCTCCGAGTTGGAGTTTTCTTCGCTGTCATCGTAGTAGTTACTCCACTGATCGGCCATTTTTGTGTATATAAGTAATTAGATAAATTAAATCACTCGTTTCATGTGATTTCTCTTAGCAGATTGTTCATTATAGTCTAACCTGTGATTTCCTATTTATACATACGGAGGGCAGAACACTCTAAATTAGTCACTTGTCGTATTTTTACTGTACGGCAACATTTAATGTGAACTTAATATAAAACAGAATCACAAGCTGGAAAACAATATTTTATTTTATGCACACATTTGCAATCATATAAGTTAACTGAATCTTTGTTTTACAATTAGAGGTCTCCAAATATACTTTGTGTTTGTGTAATTTCTTTTTGGAAGTCATCCTTGATGCCATATGTAAAGTTGAAGGGCCTTGATTCCACCTTCCAATTAGAAAAATTAGACGCACCAAATGGAGGCCCTTCAAAATTAGATTGATGTGCATAGCGTTAACTAGTAACATCAATTGATATATGTGTAAGTCGACTACATGATACACACACAGATATATATAGACACTAGGCTCCCGCAATTTCGCAGCATTATGAGAGGGGCCAGATCGCTTCACGATCTAATGTATGCAGCCTTATCTTGCACTCTTTTGTGCAAGAGGCTGTTTCCACTGCTCGGACACATGACCTCAAGGTCACAAAGCAGCAACGTGCTGCCCAGACTATAGTCTCGGAATGATACACCCACCGTACTTTACTAAGAGAAGTACAAGACGTCGATACCTTTCATGTGCATGTCCACACATAAGCATAACTCGATATAGCGAAAGCGATAAAAAGAGAAACATTTACAATTAACATACACTCAACTACGATTTATCATAACTCTATACAAACCATAATGTCCCAAAAGCATAATATATTCTAAATACATAATCATCCGTCTACATAAACAAAAACTCTTGGAACATACTTCCTCGAGCAAGAAGTGGTGGCCAGGGGAAGGGTAGATGGATGTGATGGAGGTGAGTATGGCTGTGGGATGCAACAAAGAAGTGGTGTGGCTGAGGATGGGGAGGCAGAAAGTGAACAAAGATGCTGAAAGTTTTTCCTTTTTTCCTTTTCATTTTCTTTTGGTTTAGTACAAGAAAAGTTTTAGTTGTTTGACAGAAAAATTGAAGTTAACACTAACCACTTGTCGATTCTAGGAGTGATGAAGCCGGATCTTCACCAAGGGTCAAAGATGACCTCAAATGAACGTCGTTAGTTAACTTGAAGAGTAGTTAACTGGTTTGTAGACTGCAGCTGGAATAGCTTCCTGAAAGTCCTGCACAAGGAAGCAAAGATCAGAGGTCCCGGGGGGATGACCGCGGGCAAAACCCTCCGACGCTCAAGTCAGTTTGGGCCATTTCTCACTGAGAATATAGTTTAGTGTATGGAGTTGGAAAATTCTCACAGTCGTTGGCTAAGGAGAAGATTCAGTGTATTAGCTCCAAATAATATGAAGAGCGGTTTTCGGATTCGGATCCCCTTTCTGGTCTGTCTTGACTTGCTTTTATTGGTTTTTTCCCGCCCTTGGCCTCTGATAGCGGATAAGACGTTTGCTTGGGGAAGAAGACCACCTATAACTCTGTAGGTCTGCTGATGTGACCGGTAGGCCAGCTGATGTGACTAGTAGGTCGGCTGAAGTGACTTTGGCGTGTACAGGCTGAATAGCCAGATATATACTCTTTCTTTGAACTGCACTTCTGCCCGCTGGTTCTATGATGCGATGATGTGATTGACTCCTTCGCCGAAGTGCAAAATCAGGCTTTGCCGAAGTGCAATGTTGAATTCGGCTGAAGTGATCTGGAGTGTAGAACTTAAGCTGAAGCTGATGTTGAAGTTCGGTGCCGAGGTGCAGTCCTTGGCCTATTCTTCGATAGTAATGAGGATGTCATGGGGCATAGCCGAAGTGTAGTCAAGGCTGAACAGCAATGCTTGGGTGCTGAACTGCAGGAGTTGTACCGTTGACTGTTGTTGACTAACAGATGATTAATTCTGGTTTATCAAAGAGTAATCAAAATCATATTCAAAGATAAATGATGTATCAAATATTCCTCTTCTATAGTCACATACGATTCCAATATACAAAAAATAAACGCTTTCCGTAGGCATCATTTTAAATGATTCTCATTCCATCGTTTTTACCCTCCAACCAAATGTTTTTTGTCTAATTAATCTAAACCAAATATTTTTACATCAACCAAAACAAATCCACATTGATTCAACCATAAGCGGCAACACGTTCAAGCATTTAGAACACCCACAAGGGGAAGAGTCTCTATCAGGATATTCTCTCTTGTGATAGCAACCTTTACAAAAACTTATTTATTCCCAAGCATAACTATCATTCATTTTTGTTCGAATCCTAAACTATTCTCTCGTGTGATAGCAACCTTTACAAACCTTTCAACTTATTTATTCCCAAGCATTACTATCATTCATTTTTGTTCGAATCCTAAACGTCAGAAGAGGAAAGTGGCTGTTTAGTGTCTCCCAAAGGGTGCAGTTGTAGAAAATAATGAAAATTGTTTTCATTGATTTTGTTCGAATACAATCGTCCATATATATAGCATTACCACTTTCACTAACTATGGGCTATTCTATTAAGTCCCTTAGAACACACTAGAAGGGGGATTGAATAGTGTGTTCAGAAAGTATGGATATTTTTCTTTTATGAGAACAAATCTATACTTGGGTGTGTTCTTGAAATGAATAAAACTTGCGGAAGCGTAAAGAACACAATATGAAAAAAGGTTCAAGTCAAATGACTCTACTCCTCTACCTTCTTGATTTTTCACAAGAAGGATTTTGAATGGGGGATTGTTATTTCGTTTTTGGAGAAACAACAATCAAAACAAAATCCAAACAAAGTAAAACTAGGCCACACGCCTAGATCACAACCAAGAAATGACAACCCCTTGAAGTCTAGCCTCTAAAGAACTTCCTTGCTCCTCAAAGAATTCTTGTAGGGAGTATGGTGCACCGCAACACCATCAACTAACCTTTCAAGGTCTGGATTTCTTCAAACAAGAAGCACCCTTGGTTCTTGACCAACGATCTACACTAAGTCTCTCACAATCTTCACTCAATAAGAAGAAGACTCTTCTTCTTCTTTACAACACAACTCTCACAAATAAAGTAAAATATACAATGATACAACTATTTTGAGAGATAAAAGTTTGAGATAAACTTGAGAGGTTGTTGGTAGAAAATTGAAAATTGAAAGTGAGATGAAAAGCCTTGTTGTATCTCGATTGTAGCCGTTTGTGCTGTTGCAGGAGCCAATAATGGGCTTTGTCTCTTTGTGATGCCATGTCTTCATCTTTGGAGATCTTCTCTTGGATGACTATAAGCTTCTTGAGAAAGCTTCTTCTTGAAAGCTCAAAGAGGAAAGATGACATTCTCCAAAAGAGAGAGAGAACATGTGATATTGCATCAAAAAGGAGGGTACAAATAAACATTAGAAAGTGCAGCATAAAACATTTGTGACGTTAGTCAAATGAAGCGCCTTATGTGTTCTATGAATACGCGTTTAATGTGACATGGAGCGCCTAAAGTGTTTTTGAACTGGCGTTCAATGTGACATGACGCGCCTTAAGTGAATAAGAAGCACTTGTTCAATGTCACATGAAGCGCCTTTTGTGGATAGCAGAACTCGTTCGAAGTCACATGAAGCGCCTAACCTCAGCCTTCATACTTGTTCGAAGTAATTCTGACTTTTACCAAAAGTAACTTGATGTTCGTGTCCATTTTGGGAGAGGGAGTTCATTTAACTTTGTAACACACAAGAAGCGCCTGTTTAGGCGTTCAAAGTGTGTTGTTTTACAGCTTGACACATGAAGTGTCTGAAGTAGGTGTTCCAAATGTACTGGACTCCGAACGCTTCACATGAAGCGCCTTATGTAAGCGTTCGAAGTGTACTGGTCTCCAGACACTTTACATTAGGCGTCTTATGCAGGTGTTCGAAGTGTACTAACTTTCAGACACTTCACACTAGACGCCTTATCTAGGTGTTCTAAGTATCAATTGTGCAAATCATCAAAACATAAGATATTCAAATATATTCTAATTTGTACATAATTTGATAAGATACCTTCTTCGTTACATTTACTTTCGTATCTCTCTAAATATACAATGATTGTATTGCTTTCTAACGGCAGTTAACGGACATTAGAGTTGAGATTGGAGGGGACAAAACATAATATATTATCATATCTTACTTATACTGCATACGAATATATAAAACAAAATCGAATGTAGAGATTCATTATTTTAAAATCGATGAGAGAGGTGAATCTTACATCAAGTTTCCATATTTATCCACAGTGTATGTCCAAACACAATTTGGAGGATTAAAATCAGCCGCACTATCATATACCTATTGAAAGAACACATAGATGTTGTACTTAATGTAGAGTTTACATGTTGCTTGGAAATTACAATAGTATATAACACGCTTTACAGAAGACGCCGAAACCATCTGTCTCTTTTGGGCTACTTTTTTTAATTATAAAATTTGGGGTTTCAAAATAATTTATTTGAAAGAATTCCAACAAGAAAACATACATTTATCTGTTTTTAATTTTGTCACATCAATATGGAGAAAGACACAAATTTAAATCACAAAAGATACCTTGTCAGAGATACAATATTTGTTGAGTATTGTCATATTGGTTTATTTGAATAGAATAGATGAGTAAAACGACTTACGGAATATTGGTTCTACAATGATATAACGTCATTCACTACCTTAAAGTCTTAGATGAATATGAGTCTCACATCACGTAAATGTAATATCAAATATTTCATCAACCATCCAAATACTGATCGAACTCATAAATATTGTAATATATACCCTCAATTGATGGAAAGAAAATCACCTAGTTCATCAATTTTTCTATCACATTTTTGAGTCTATTTAATAATTACATTACATGTCTATTCATAGCTTCTGTGAATATAGGGCATAAATGAATGATTAGTTCTACAAATCTCATTGCCCGTTACAACAATAGTTAAACAATGTCATTAATGAACATTTAGATAGTGCAAATCAAGAATATAAGAAAATCCGAAAACGAACATGAAAAAAAAAATAAAGAAGGTGAGTTTCGTAAATCGTTGTTAAAGAAGAAGTCGTTGTTAAAGAAGAAGTCAAAGACTCGATGCCTAACAATGATCAGGTTCCGTGTAACCTTAGCCCTTGAGCAAATATAAGCTAAATAATATTGAAATATCAAGTTTATTAACCATTTAATATAACGATCACTATTTCGAGCCAATCATATCCTTCCTTTGGCAACTGTCCAAGCCTACCTAGGGGTGAGCAACGGTCCGGTTCCGGTTCTGACGGTTCGGGAACTGTCAGAACCGGGAACCGTTTAGCATGTTATTTTTAGAGCCGAACTGGAACCGTAAAATTGTGGAACCGTAGAACCGTGGAACTGTTTAAAACGGTTCGGTTCCGGTTCAGAACCGCAGAACCGCGAAAGAAAGAAAACAGTTTTTTTTTTTAAAAAAAAAGAAACCAACTCCATCAATAACTCACCCTTGTCATTTGGCAACACTCAACAGAACAAAACAAAAAATGAATGCAGCAAACAACACATCAAAAGTAATAACTAATAAGCAAAAATAGATGTTAATTAAATGGCTAAATGCCCAGCTCGTATCCTGTCAAGTCATACTATTTTTTTTGTAAATCTATCAAGTAATACTAATGATAGCAAGAAACAAAGTGAAACATTGTTCCATGTCATCATCAAAAAGTTAGAGATACATAGTTTCCATTCACTTCCATCATCAAAAAGTTAGGGATACATAGTTTCCATTCACTTTTGTCAGGTAGGCTTAGAGATACATAGTTTCCATTGTCCTTGAACTTAAAATTATCTCTGATGCAGGCATAAAAGAAATAGGAAGGAAATCTTTACATATTTGATAATCGAGAAAATTAGATGCAATAATAAAATGCAGATTTAGAACTTCCTAATATAAAAATTTTTAACCATATGAGTCAGTTTTCATTTCACGCAACGCAATGAGTCAATGGCGCAAGTTTTCCACTTTATTTTTTTAAAAAACTATTATTTGTTATATATATTAATATTATTATTTATACGGTTCGGTTCCGGTTCTAACGGTTTAGAGAAATTAGGAACCGAATTGGAAACGTGAAGCAGAAAAACGGTTCTGGAACCGAACCGTGAAACTTAAACGGTTTCAGTTCGGTTTAAAATCTATATTTTTGGCCCGGTTTCGGTCCGGTTTTACGGTTCCCAGTTTTTTTTGCTCACCCCTAAGCCTACCTGACAAAAGTTCATGTTAATTGATCCATAGATTGGACGGAGTATAAGGTGTTGGAAAGTTACCATAAATGAAGACAAAATCATTCAAGAACAAATCCGGACCAAATTGGCAAGGAATCATCAGCATTAAGAAGATGACGATTTGATTATGGTTTGATTGTATATGATTTATTGTGATTAGTGATTGTGATTAGACTTACCTTGTATATAGGATACATACTTATATATATAGAGCTAACCATGAAATACGAAATACAAGAAAGAAATACAAGAAAAACCGTTCTAAACATTGCGTGTCTATCGTTTCTATTACTTAACATGGTATCAGAGCGATTCTGATCCAGTAAAAGTTTTTCTGCAAATAAGAAGGCTCAGAAATTATATCCTCATTGCCAACATACCTTTATCTAACCCAGTATCAAGTGCTATACCCGTGTCTCACACCTACCTGTTTGGCTCAGAGTATTTCCTCATCACTGCCACAGAGAAACCGTGTCTATCCGTTTGGCTCAGATCATCATTGCCAAAGTATCCACTTGTTCACACCACAGGCACCAGTAACCACAGTGATCCGTAAGCATCCACTATCCAGAATATCCAATATCTAACAAACAAATACAATATGTCAAAAGGTGTAGAAAATGCTCCAGAACAATCAAGGCCTGTATTTACCCTCCCAGAAGGCTTTGACCTGAGTGAACAGTTTGCTCTCTTTCTCTAGAGCAAGATGAATCCAAGTCCCCTGGTTACAACCATGGACAATCTAGTAATCAAAGTCAAACTGAATAGTAACAACTATCCCTTATGGTGCAATTTGATGAAAAGAGCTCTCTTAGGCCGGGGGATGAGTACCCACATAACAGCGGCCTCTCTAATCCTTAATCCAACTGATCCAACATACTCCAAGTGGGAATAAGAGGACCAGATGGTTTTTACCTGGTTAATCGACAACATCGAGGATAGTCTGGTCACTAATGCGCCTAGGTATCCAACCGCGAAAGCCTTATGGGATGATTTGGCCATCACATATGGCTCCGGAAGTGATAACATCCAGATTTTTGATCTGCATCGTGAAGCCAACTCTATCAGATAGGGTGACCAATCTTTGGATGAGTGTTGGCGGAGACTACAAGACCTATGGATGATGATTGATATAAAGGAGCCAAATCCAATGGACTGTGAAAAGGATATGAACACGTTCAACAAGCGGGTACAGGAACACAACTTATACCAATTGCTCACTGCAGTGAGTGACAAATATGCACCGTTGAAACGAGATTTACTCAAAAGAGAACCACTTCCATCAGCAGAAATGGCCTACAACAAAATCAAAAGGTCGGATGTTCAGGACAGAGTAGTGTTGGAGCAGCCTCCCTCAGTAAATACATCACATGGAGTTGGGCAAGGATTAGCCATCAAAGGGCCAATAGGACGCGGCAGAGGGTCGTCAGAAAAGGGATCCCGGCCATCCCAGGGCCGGGGGATCACAGAGGGGCGTGGAAATTCATCTTCTCGGTCATGAACCCCTTCACCTCGAGAGGACAAGACAAACCTGATATGTACTCACTGCGGGCAGAGAAGACATACAGTGGAGCAGGGTTTCAAGCTCCATGGCTTCCCCGAATGGTGGGAGGCTCACAAAGCAGCCATGAAGCAACAAGAAAGAGGAAAACAGTAGTAACAAAGGCCTACGGGGAACAGATGAACCAGAGTACCAACGTAATGGAGAAGCAAGAAGGACCAGGAGAGGACCAGAAGGTCCTAGAAGATAGCGGCCCGACAGGTAGAAAGGGGATACGGGGAAACCCTAATCCCCTTTCCAATTCTTATAATGCACAATTACCCCTTAAGTCCCCAGTGTTGCTTAATAGGTTTGAGTTGCCACCCACTGAACAAAAAAATCCAGAACCGGCCCCAGCAAAACAAAACCTGCCACTTCAGTTTCTCCAGTACCTCTAAATATACACCCTGGCCCACTAGAATCTAAAGTTGCCACTTTAGCCCTTAACTTTATTCCACATACACACCCGAGGCCTATTACCCTTGAGTCTTCCAAAAATGACCCCACAATTAACAAACCAATGTCATATGCCTATAGTGCAGCACATATTCCTTCCAAGTCAAATTCCTCCCAATGGATTTTTGACTGTGGTGCGACGGATACTATGTCATATGATCCCACTGACTTTATAAACTTTACCTTACCATCAAAAACCTCAATTGAAACTGCTAATGGACAGCTCGTGCCAGTCTCTAAGGGGGACCATTCACGTCACCCCTACAATTACACTATCAAATTGCCTCTTTGTTCCTACTTTATCAACTAAACTTTTGTCCATTAGTCAGCTTACTAAAACACTAGATTGTATCGTTCTTATGTACCCCTTCTGTTTACTGCAGGACATTCATACGAAGAAAATTATTGGACGTGGTACCGAGAAGGACGGCTTGTATTATATTAATACGGTGGCACGACAGGTCAGGTCCAATCTTGCCACCGGTACGGTCTCCCGTCAGCTATGGCTTTGGCATCGGCGGTTAGGACTACCTCATTTCTCTATCTTAAAAAACTATTTCCTGATTTGTTTTCTCCCAATTCCGCCCCACCTTATGTGTGATACTTGCCTTCGGGCCAAACAAAATCGGCGACATATCGCTCTAATAATACCCGTGTCAGTACTATGTTTGACTTGGTTCATTCTGATGTATGGGGGCCCTCTCCATTTACTACACCATTTGGGTTTCAGTATTTTGTAATCTTTGTTGAGGAATACTCTCGTATGATCTGGATTTATCTCACAAAGAACAAATCTAATGTTAGCTCCCGTTTTGTCGAGTTCTATAAAATGGTTCAACAGCAATTCCATACATCGGTAAAAATTCTCCGTTCCGATAATGGCGGAGAGTATCTTGATGGGGGGGTTGGGACAATTCTTCCGTGATAATAGTCTTCTACACCAAACTTCGTGCCCCAAAACACCCGAACAAAATGGTATCGCGGAACGGAAAAAACCGTACTCTGTTAGAAATGACACGTGCTATGATGATCAAATCAAATGTTCCTCCGAGTTTTTGGCCCGAGGCTGTGGTCACTGCCGCATACCTCTTAAATCGCCTCCCCACTGCCACTTTTAACCATAAAACGCCTCTCCAAACGTTGTCTTCCTAAGCCTCTATACCATCTATACAAACTTTACCATCCAAGGTCTTCGGTTGTACTGTATATACCCATGTCCCACGAAATCAACGCAACAAACTTGAACCCTATGCAGAAAAATTTATCTTTGTTGGATATGCTACCACTCAGAAAGGTTATCGATGCTATAACCCCATCACCTAAAAAATCATCATTACTATGAACTGTATATTTGTCGAAACCGAATACTACTATGGAACCCATACTGGGGAACAGGGGGAGCCTTTAACCATTATGTCCCAAGGATGGCTTCTGAGATCGATTGAACCAACAAGGCAAGTAGATGGGCCCGACCGTGCTACCCCAACGACAGACGTACAGACCGATCCCCTAGTACCAGCTAATAATGGTCCATCGGTGAATGATCTACGCCAAACAAACGGGAATACCTATAACTCTGAGTTATTTTCTCCCCATCCTGAAATTACCCCTGAAATACCCCATGAACAACCCGAAGTATCCCATGATTACCCTCTGTTAGAAACTAATGACACTGTGGCAGGCGACTCTAACCATATTATGCAGCAACAGGGACGTATACTACCTCCAAGAGAAACCGAGGAATTCCACCAAACAGGTATTCTCCGGCCAAGATCGCAAGGTCCTCCGAATATCCTCTCAACTTATCCAGGGGGAGTGTCTTTGAAAGTGCAAAAGTGTTATTCACCTCCTTATGTTCTGAAAAGATACCTCGAAATGCTGATGAGGCAGCATGCATACAAGAGTGGAAAGCCGCCATGATAACCGCGATGGATGCCCTACAGAAAAACAAGACCTGGGAAAAGTGCTCTCTGCCCCCGGGGAAGAGAACGGTAGGATGAAAATGGGTATTCACGATAAAATACAAGGCAGATGGAAGCGTCGAACGACATAAGGCAAGACTGGTGACCAAGGGATACACACAGGTATTGACTATTCCGAGACATTTTCTCTAGTAGCCAGAATCGATACAATTAGGGTCTTACTCTCAGTTGCGGCAACAGAAAACTGGCCACTGCAACAGTTCGATGTTAAGAATGCATTTCTACATAGTGATCTTTTGGAAGAAGTCTACATGGAGCCTCCTCCAGGGTTCTCATCAGAATTTGGTAACGGTGAGGTATGCAAGTTACATAAAGCTTTGTATGGACTCAAGAAATCTCCTCATGCCTGGTTTGGGAGGTTTACCACGGTGATGAAATAAGACGGATATCAACAAAGCAATGTAGAGGAAAACTTGTCACGTGCCTAATCATCTACGTAGATGACATGATTATCACTGGAAGCGACACGGAGGAAATTACCAGATTACGAGGGTATTTGTTTACAAAATTTGAGATAAAAGACTTAGGAGGGTTAAAGTATTTTTTAGGAATTGAAGTTCTAAGGTCATCATCCGGCATATATATCTCCCAGAAGAAGTACATTTTAGATCTGCTTGCTGAGGTAGGACTGTTAGACTACAAACCAGCCACCACGCCGATGGAAGTAAACTATAAGCTGGAAATTGTGCAGGGAGCGTTAAGTACCAACAAAGAAAAGTACCAGAAATTAGTGGGCAAGCTGATTTACTTGTCCCATACTCGACCTGATATTGCATACCCTGTGAGTGTTGTCAGCCAATTCATGCATAACCCGCAAAAAAACCACTTTGATGTTGTTATAAGGATATTACGGTACTTAAAAGGCACCCCAGAACGGGGATTAGTGTTTCGAAATAAGGGACATCTAAACATAGAAGCTTATACTGATGCAGATTGGGCAGGCAGTAAAAGTGATCGGAGATATACGTCTGGATACTTTGCACTAGTTGGAGGGAATGTAGTAATGTGAAGAGCAAGAAACAGAATGTTGTCTCATTATCAAGTGCTGAAGCCGAGTTCCGAGGAATAGTTAAAGGTATAACTGAAGTCTTGTGGTTACATAAGTTAATGACAGAACTCGGGTTTCAAGTCCAGTGTCCAATCAAGTGAAAATGTGACAACAAAGCTTCTATCAGTATATCTGCTAATCCTGTCCAGCATGATCGTACCAAACATGTAGAAGTTGACCGACACTTCATTAAGGAGAAACTTGAGTGTGGGATTATTGAGCTCCTGTTCATGCGCTTTGAGGATCAGTTGGCTAACATTTTAACCAAGTTAGTAGGTACACAAGTGTTCGAGGATGTTTTATTGAAGTTAAACATTGGTGGCCCCACTGTTTAACTTGAGGGAGAATGTTGGAAAGTTGCCATAAATGAAGGCAAAATCATTCAAGAACATATCCAGACCAAATTAGCAAGGAATCATCAGCATTAAGAAGATGATGATTTGATTATGATTTGATTGTATATGATGGATTGTGATTAGTGATTGTGATTAGACTTACCTTGTATATAGGATACATACTTGTATATATAGAGCTAACCATGAAATATGAAATACAAGAAAAACCGTTCTAAACACTGCGTGTCCATCGTTTCTATTGCTTAACATAACGAATACACTTTCCAAGAAAAAGAATAGGATAAACTATTGGTAATATTAAAGAGATCAAAATATCATGTCCTGGGAAAAAAAATACTTAAGCATCTAGATATCTCAACTATGACATGACAGGCCTTTAAATAACTAGTAAAGTTGTTATTTTGTGATCATAAGGTTACGGGTTCGAATCGTAAAAATAGTCTCTTGCACAAAGTATAGGCTAAAGGTGGGTACATCAAATTGGTCCTTCTCTGAATCATATGCAAATGTGGAAGTCTAGTGCATTGGGGAACGTATCTCAACTATGACTCGCGTCTATAACAATCTAATTCATACAAATATTCAGACACATTCTGCACAAACTGAATTAATGCACACGTATGCACCAATTGAATCGAAATAATTCAGCAAAAGCACCAAATTGCTACATAGACAACAAAGCCAAATCTATTCGCATTCAAACACCACCTTGGGAACTAGAAGCCCAGAAAAATCCAATTGTACAGTTAATAGAAAAAAATTACTGCGTTAGAAATCCAGTTTTGCTTTTTTTTCTCCTCTCCCTCCACTATTCCGATCTGATAAGGCTGCGTCCATCAGATCGTTTTTACGATCTGATCCCTCTGCAAACGCGGAAGTCTAATACACGTCATTTTACTCGGAAGCAGTGTCGTTCTTTTTCTTCTTCTGCCACCACCAAAAAAAAGAGATATAGCGACAGACAAAAGTCGTCGCTATATCGTCGGTAAGGACATTTAGCGACGAAATTGCGACGAAAAAAGTTGGTCGCGATATGGCTTGTCGCAAAGTAAATTTCGTCGGTGGCGCGTCGCTATATTGGGACGGAAAAGTTTTCGTCGATGTTGCGTCGCACAATTGCGACGAAAAAATGTCAGTTCTGCGACCAGATATTTCCGTCGTTGTTTCGTCGGTGTATGTTGTCGTCGCTATTTTGTAATTTTTTATTTTTTTATTTCCTTTCTGCGACATATTTTTTCGTCGCAAAGTTGCGTCGGTATATTTTGTCATCGCTATTTTTAAATTTTTGATTTTTTATTTCCGGTCTGCGACATTTAGTTTTCGTCGCAGGTTCGTCGCTATTTTATAATTTAATATTAAATATTAAATATTATATATTTTTAATTTATAAATAATACAATATATTATTAATTAAATAGTTTTTATTATTATTTAATTTTTATAATAATAAAAATATTTTGTATATTAAATCATTTGTACGAATGTTATACCGAAATACAGTACTTGCGTATTGAAGTTCGTAAACAACACAAACGAAATAGAATCCGTATAAATGTCATATAAAATATAAAAGTACAAAGGATATCTCAATACAATAAACAAAATAGACAGTACGAAAAATCAAAAAATGAAATACTATGCAGAGGAAGATGGAGGGGGATCGTGCGGAAAAGAGTGACCATCAGGGGGACGCTGAGACTGTGAGTTGCTGGAAATCACAGAGATGATGAGATTCGATAGCTGCGAGATTTGCTGGTTCGTCTGCGAGATTTGCTGGTTCGTCTGCTCCTGCGCCTGCATCGTCTGCTGCTGCGAATGCTCAAGCACCTGCTGAAACGCCTGCTGAAGCGACTGCTGCAGCTCCTGCTGGGTCTGAGTCAGCTGCGACCGCAGTGATCGTACGCTCTCCTCATGCTGCGCCCTGATGGTCTCCACCTCATGCTGCAGCGCCGCATGCTCTGATTCCAGGCGCGAAAGATTCTCTGGGGCCGTAGAAGGCGCGGAGGTGCTGGCCTCAGAGGAAGCACCTGCATGCAGAACTTCGGGAAAGAATCGCGGCGCTGCTGATCCGACCCTGTACACCTCCCTCTTCTTCTTATTCTGAGGGCCGACGGTCCGAACCGCATCCCAATAAGCGCGGTTCTTGTCGGCCTCTTCTCCCCTAAGTGCGAGTAGTCTGTTGTACTCGTCCTGAAATGAGAATAAGAATTGTTAGGGTTTAGGGTTTAGCAATAAAATAAAACAAACTAATGAAAAAACAAATGATATCGTAGTCTACTTACACTGATGTCGCGTGCCTTCGCCGTGATCCAGTCCTCCGTTCCGTCGGTGGCTTTCTTCCGATGCGTCTTGTAGAAGAGATCGTAGGAGGCTGGCCACTCCCCCGTCTCCTCTTGCTGAAAGAATGAAACAAAATATGTTAGTGAAATCCATAATTTTAAAAATTTTGGCATGACCTATTCGTTTATTGGAGGTATCCCGGCCTTAAAGGCCTCTCCCAAGTCAAAGCAAAAAATAAAAAGAAAAAGGCAAATGAAAACATATACTACTTAAATTAACCATATACGAATACCAAAAAAACAACAGCGCAACATAAGAAATCAATGAATATAAATAATCCACTTAAGTCAATGAATGTAAATAATCCACTTAAGTCCACGAATCTAAATAATTCAATGAAATCAATGAATCTAAATAATCCAATATTAAAATACTTACCATAGAACGCATCGTGGTGGCGTGGGAAACCGACCCACCTGAGTGTGTGGCAGGTGCTGGGCCCTGTACATTGCCGCTGCGCCGGTTCGCCGCGTTCCGGGCGCTGCGGGCTTGGGTAGCAGGGTCCATCCAACCTGCTATCCACCCCGCCCAGGTGGCCTCGGATATGTAGGCAGGCCTGGCATAATTGGGGTCACGCTCCCACTTGGTCTTGTGCGAGTTGATGAAGTCCCTGTAGCGTGTGGCGGCAGGCCTGCTCCACGTCGTGGGCGATGTCAGCTGGCCAGCTGTACGCCTTCTGCAATTATTATACGGAGGAAAAGTAAAAACGTGGTTAGAAAAGTAATGATCGATTACGTATCAAAAAATGAAATTCACCAAATTTGAATACCTGAAACTCATCCCAGTAGAATCTACGTGTCTGCATGGTGACAAAAGCCCAGCGGTATCCAGCTGGGTCCTGCCTCAGGTGGAAGGACCGAGTGATGCAACCGGAAATCTGGCCCTGGTCCGCTGCAAACCTGAAAGAGGTGAAGTTGTTAAGAAAAAATAACGCGTGAAATATATTTCAAAACGTGTTAAAAAATAAATTATTACTTACGTATGGGTATCATATGACCAAGGGAGGGCACGACGCCCTCGTATGACACCCTCGTCCGATGCCGCATCAGACGCCGGATGAGGTACTGAACCGGTGGGTGTGGGTGGCGGCGTAGATCGGGGGGTGCGGACCTCTTGGCAGACCCTAAAAGGTCTGCGTCCGCAGCAAGAGCTGCGGTCGAAACCGACCCAAGCTGCTCATGCTGAGAGAGGAACCTATCAAACTCTCCTGACATGTCATGTGTAGATCGAGTCGGAAAACCCTCACTAGCCATCAGATCTGCAAGGGTGAAAAACTTAAAAGGCACATTCAACGAGTTTAGGACACCGGTTGGCCAGACAAATAATATGTCCAAAAATGACAAGTGTCTGCATACATTTAATGCAAGATATTAATAATTTTGAAAATTTCGGCATGACCTATTCGTTTATCGGAGGTTTCCCGGCCTTAATGGTCTCTCCAAAGACAAATGTATGTCCAGCTCTCGAGCGTAGTAAACACCTTGAACTAGTATCATACCGAAAATCATATGCAAACCTCTTACAAAACAGTTTGTACATGCATCATTCATTGGCCAAGCACACCACATTTCTACTAATTGATAAAATTAAAGTCAATTAATCAAAAAATTACTTAATGCCGAATATATATATATAATGTCTATATATATATATATATGTATATATATATATGTATATATATAATACATATATAAACCGCCCCACCTCCGCCGCACCTCCGCCCCACCTCCGCCCCACCTCCGGCCCATCCAGACGAACCCGCCCCACCCACAGCCACCCAGTCCCCACGCATAGCCACCCCGCCCACTGCCCACCGCTGCCCACAGCCACCTCCGCCAACAGCCACCACGCCACAGCCAACCCCCCGCCAACACCCACCCCCGCCCACAGCCACCCCCGCTACAGCCCACCCCCGCCCAAGCCACCCCCTTCACAGCCCACCCCCGCCCACAGCCACCCGCCACATCCATCCCCCGCCAACAACCATCCCCGCCCACTGCCCACCCCTACCCACAGCCACCCCGCCAACACCCATCCCGCCACAGCCAACCCCCCCCCCCCCGCCATTACAAATATGAGGTTTTGAAACTAAAATCCACCCCTCCCCACAGCCAACCCCCCCCCCCCCCCCCCGCCCACTGCCCCTCCGCCATCCAGCCCCACACCGCCCCACCCAGTCCGAATCCCTCCACCCCAGCACAATCTCTCCTCCCAAACTGCTCTCAAGTGTATAAAAACAACGAAAACAAACGGCACAATCCACAAACAAAATAGATTCTATAAAAACAAATAAAATAATAAAAACAAACGCACTAACCTCCTAAATAGCCTCTGCTGTATTCGCCGGAGAAGATGGGGGGAGGAGGCGACGGGAGCTGTATTCGCCGGAGAAGATGGGGGAGGAGGCGAAGGAATTTCGTGGAAAATTTGGGGAAGGGGGAAAGGAGGGAAACGCAGAAATGGGAAGAAGAAGGGGGATTTCAGCTTTTAGTCGAAAATTTTGCGACGAACTAGCGACGAAAGTCCGTCGCTAATACTTGTCGTCGCTAATTTCATATGTCGTCGTTATTTCAAATTTGCGACGAAAGATTTCGTCGGTAATTTGTCGGTGACATCAGTATTGGAAAAAAAATAATACAAAATATAATTTACTTACAGACACACATTATGTATATACATGTGTATAAGTACATCAACACATACACACTTTCGCCTAATGAGGTACATAAAAAATTGTGCCTAACATCAATCTTCATTGTCATCCGCATCCTCATACGCATCTTCATTTTCATCCTCATTTTCATCCTCATTTTCATCTTCATTTTCATCTTCATCTACATGCTCATCGTCCTCTTCATCCTCGTATTCGTCTTCGCCTACATATTCAATATTGTCAGGCGGTTGTATGTTGAGATGAATTTCGATGAAACCGCCGTTGGGGTCATTTAGAGGGAGGTTGTGCAGTTCAACATGTGTCGTATCCAGAACGGGCGGGTTTTCTTCTTGAAATGCGGCATCCGTGCCATCTGAACTTGTCTGTATACTGACATCAAACTTGCTCGATTTCACTTTGCACACGGCTCGCCAGTCTTTTGAGCTCGCATTCATCCTCGTTGTTGGATACGATAGATAGTACACCTGGGACGCTTGATTGGCCAAAACGAATGGATCGTACTTTCTGTACCGTCGCCCTTGGTGTATGTCTACCAACCTATATCGGTCGTGGACCTTTGTGCCAGCGCGATAACCTTCCCGAGTTGGATCGTACCATTCGCATTTGAATAACACCACCCGCTTTATAGGCAATGCGGGATATTCAAGCTCGATGATGTCAGTAAGGTAGCCGTAGAAGTCATCCTCGTCCGGGCTATTGTCATACCGTTTGACACACACTCCGCTGTTCTCCGATGATTTTCGGCTGGCATGGGAGACTGTGTGGAATCTATAACCGTTGACAAAACACATATCGTGGCGCGTGACTCTGTTCAATGGACCCTCGGCTACTGGTGTCAGAATGTAACCGTACTCATCGTCAGCCAGATGACCTTTGCTCGCCTGTAAAACGACAAGTAAGTATACATCAGCGGGGCAATAAATGCGTATCACATGACGTACACGTAACCGGCAAATATGTAAACTTACATGCCACCTGAACCAATCAGCAAACTTGGCATCTAACTCATTGTTTATTGCATCGCTCGATATACCCGGTGAACGGTGTTGCAATAAATCAACGAACAAGCTGAAGCAAATTACGAATGAGTACCCTGTATATCTTTGTAGCATAATGGATATAGTAGCGCAAGGTATTTACAAATTAGAATTGGATATCGTTTATACCTCTGGAAACGGTCGACTTGACGGCAGTTGCGCAAAACATAAGAATGAGCAATCTTCAGGTTGCTGTCCCCCAATATCATTTCCTTTCCCTGTCCGTGAAATCTGATCAGATGTGTGAATATCGGGAGGACACCGGATCTGGAAATGCCGTCGTCGTTCCGGGGAACATCTCTGCACCTCGACGGGACATCTGGATCGAAGTAATGAGACACGAAGGTCGAGGCTTCCTCCGTCAGGTAGGCATTGCACATCGAGGCCTCGACTTTCGCCTTGTTCTTGATGTTCAGCTTCAAATGCCTGAGATATCTGTTCATATAGGGAATATCTGTTCAAATGCTTGCGCTTAAACACATAAGAACGGCACGTAATAAATAAGAGTACCTCTCGAACGGATACATCCACCTGTACAGAACAGGACCACCAACGCGTGCCTCGTATGGTAGATGAACTGGCAGGTGTTCCATTGAATCAAAGAAGGCCGGAGGGAATACAGTTTCCAGCTTGCAAATGATCAATGGGATTTCGCCCTCCAGCCTTGACATATCATCCGCCCTGAGTCTCGTGGATGTAAGACATCTGAAGAAGAGACTCATCTCGGTAAGTGCTTCCCATACATTGGTTGGAAGCAGCTCGCGGAATGCAATGGGCATCAACCGTTGCATGAACACGTGACAGTCGTGGCTCTTCATCCCGTGCAAACCGCGTTTATTCACGTCGATGTTCTTAGACAGGTTCGAAACATGGCCGTCAGGAAATCTAGCCGTCCCCAGCCATGCCAACAACGCACTGACCTGCTCCGCATTCAGCGTGTAAGAGGACTTCGGCATGTAGGATGTGCCAACGGGATGCAGCTCCGGTCGCATATTCAGGTCGCGCATATCAAGTCGTGCCTTGAAATTGTCTTTCGTTTTTCCAGGCACATTCAGCACCGTATTGAAAATGTTTTCAAACACGTTCTTCTCAATGTGCATGACATCCAGGTTGTGTCGGATCATATTGCTCTTCCAATACGGAAGCTCCCAGAATATGCTTCTCTTTTTCCAGCCGATACAGTCACGGGCCAGGTATGCGTTGTGGCTGCCGTCCGGATCATCAGCGACCCCCACGAATCCACAACTGTCTATCTCCTCCAACACCTCCGCACCCGTGAGAATCTCGGGCTTCATGTCCTTCTCGACGATGCCAGGCATGAACGACGTCACGTTCTTTCTGTACAAATGACGTCTGGGCAGGAACTTCCTATGGCTGTCGAACCAGCAAATCTTACGTCCATGTTTCAAGGACATCGTCTTTGCTTGCTTCATGCAGCAAGGGCAAGCGTATTTCCCCGATGTGCTCCAACCCGACAACATAGAATAAGCCGGAAAGTCGCTGATGGTCCACATCAGCGCAGCGCGTAGCTGGAAGTTTTGTTTGGTCGATACATCGAACGTCTCCACGCCAAACTCCCACAACCACTTCAGCTCATGTATCAATGGCTGCAGGTACAGGTCGATCTTTTGTTTCGGATTCCTAGGCCCCGGTGCGATCACAGTCAAGAACATGTACGGCTTCTTCATGCACATCCAAGGTGGTAGATTGTACGGCGTCATGATTACAGGCCACGACGAATACTGCTCTCCCGACTGTCCGAACGGGTTGAACCCGTCGGTGCATAAACCCAACCTAACGTTCCTTGTCTCCGACGAAAAACCCGGATGTGTCGCATCGAACGTCCTCCAAGCTTCGCCGTCAGATGGATGGCACATCTCACCATCTTTCGTGTAGTGCTCTGCGTGCCACCTCATCTTTAGCTGTGGCACCGGATGCGTAGAGCCTCTGCAGTCTAGGGGCGAGAGGTAAATAGTAGAATTGCTTTCTTGGCACGTTCCGGTTTCTTTTGTTCGTTCTCCACCTGCGTGTCCCACAGACCCCACACTTGTCTTTATCCTCGTCGATGCCCCAGTATATGATGCATCCCTCTAAACAACAATCGATCTTCTGAACCGGCAGTCCCAACGCCTGCAGCTGTTTCTTCGTCGAATAAAAACTGTCGACCATTGTGTTCCCTTCGAGAAGAGATTCCCTCATCAGCTGACACATCCCATCGTACAATCTCTCCGTCATGCGGTGCTCCGTCTTCATGCTCGTCATCCGACCGATCATGGACATCTGTGTGTGACTACCGCAACCGGGATACAGCGGCGTGTTGGCGGTGTTCAGCATCTCAAAAAACTGTCTCGCTTGAGGGTTCGGATCTTCCTCCACGAATACACGCGGCTGTTCATCATGATCCAACATTTGTAAGTACTGCTCTCCCGTAAATGCGCCGGCGACTGCGTCTTGCACCATCTGCATGTATGGGTTGTGAGATCTCTCGCCTATTTCTTCGGCATCAACCTGACCGGGTCCCCCTTCGACGTGTACAGTTGCAGATGTAGACGCCCCCTCATATTCGCCGTGGCAGTACCATGTATGGTAATTGTGCACGAAACCTTGTTTCAATAAGTGAACCCTCACGTCAGCCGGATGCATATATTTACGGTTCTTGCATTTCTTACACGGACATCTAATCTGCGTTCCACTTTCATTACTCGTCGCAAAATCCATAAATTCTTCGAGACCTTCAACAAATCTAAAACTCCACTCCCCGCTGTTTACTCTCTCGTACATCCATTTTCTATCGCTCCTCCTCGGATCCATTTTCTCGCTATACCTTCAAAATAACAACAGCTATCTTTTCTCGGTGGTGGAAAACATCAAAATTTCACACAACAAGATTTTTTCCTTCTATATTTTCGTAGAAAAGTTATGATTTTTGTGTTTGAAATTGGAGAAGAGTGGGAGAAGATGGAAGAAGAAAGCTTCGTTTTATGGTTCCCAGCCTGCAATATTACCGACGTATTAGCGACGATATAGCGACGCTAAGCGACGACCACGAGACACGAATCCCGGCAACAAACAAACACAAATACCGACGACAACGCGACGACTTAACGACGACCAACAAACACAAATCCCGGAAACAAACACAAATACCGACGACAACGCGACGACGTAACGACAACCAAACACAAATCCCGGAAACAAACACAAACACCGATGTGTTTCGTCGCTGAGTTCGTCGCTACGTCGTCGCTATTCGGCACAGCCCGACTGTTACACTTTCGATGCATGTACGTCGCGTTTTCGTCGCTATGTCGTCGCTGAATTCCCTATATAAACAGGATGGACCTTGCCCCCAACTACATAGAAAACAAGCTCCTTTATAATCATAAAAAAAGACCCAAATATGGTTCGTACTAAAGCGCAAGCGCGACGTGGTAGTTGCCATTCAGCGGCAAGACGGCCTATTCAACAACCCTCTTCTTCAGCGGTTACTCCACCACAAGAATCACCCCAAATTGGCGATCTCCATAAAGAAATACAAGAACTTTGGAAAACAGTGGATGACCTGAGGGAGCATATTATGTACCAGGATGAACGTCTCCAATACCTGGACACAAGGCAGATGCGGATTAAATCCAAAGCTGCACAGCTGAGACGCCTCCTGAAGGCGTGCGCAGAGAGTGTTGCTACTCCCTGTTCGGATGACGAACAGTGAATGGCTCCTCTCCGTTATTCATTTAGATTAGTTTTTCCATTATTGTCCTAGTATATTTTGTAATTTATAATTTTATAGTAATGAAGTTTTATTTTTCTAATCATCGCTTTCGTTTTCTTAATTTAAACACGTGTTTAATCTCTCACGAATTTTGACGACGTTAAAATACAAACGAAATGTGGCTTGTCTCAAATTGACCGACTAAACATCAACTATATACCGACGAAACTTAATACTAAGACGAAAACCTACTAAACATATCGACGAAACTTAATATAACGATGAGACGAGAACATATTATCAGCGAAACTTTGCGCGAATTTATTGGAAATTAGCGACGCTTTACCGACGCCCTAGCGACGCACGACGTTATTTAACCCCATTGACGCTAATTCGTCGCTAAGTGTGTTGCTAACTCAAACGAACCGTCACACCTATTTCATGTTGCGTCGATAAGTCGTCGCAAAGTGTGTCGCTAACTCAAACGAACCGTCACACCTATTTCATGTTGCGTCGCTAATGCGTCGCTATGGCGTCGCTAAGCCGTGTCCATTCATTAGAACGTGTTTACGTCGCTAATGCGTCGCTAAGTGTGTCGCTAACTCGGACGAACCGTCCTGCCCGCACAAAGTTCGTCGCTAATTCGTCGCTAATGCGTCTCTAATTCGCACGAATCATCACACCTGCACATATTCCAAGTTTGGTTAACGGTTGAATAATGCGTCGCAAGTTCGTCGCTATACCGTCGCTAAAATTACCTATTTATACCCCAAACATCCGCACATATGTATACACACATACAAATTTATAAAATATCAAAATATGCCGCGTCGTTTTAGAAGAACCCCAAGGCGTGGTGGAGGGGCAAACAGTGTCCCGCCACAAGGGCCTCCTCCCCAACCACCATCGGTTGAGCGGGAGGGTTCCGTATCTGTGTATGGCCCACTACCGCGAGAGGATGCTCAAGAACAAACGCCGGAATAGGATATCGACTACCGTATGCTGATAGCAAACATGCAACAGCAGTCGAGACAACTGCACAGCATGACTAGAAGGCTGCGGAAGTTGAAATTCAGATATTCCAAACTGAAGCGCCTCCTCAGAGAGTTCGCAGATAATGTGGCAGCCACTCTTTCTTCCGATGACGAAGAGTGAACGGCCTCTCTGCGCCTCTCTTTTAGATTTCTTTTTTTAATTTTTCGTTTCATAATGTGAAATTTTTATTATTAAATTAATAAATTTTTTTTCCAATCACTGCTTTCTTTTTCCTTAATTATTACACGTGTTTAATCCTCGACGAATCTGCGACGACACAATGACAAATCGGAATATGAACGAAAAGTAAAACAAAACGTTTGCGACATGCGGGTTTCATCGACAAAAAAACCGACGATACACAATGCCAAGAACCTACTCACGACGAATTTATTTTATCATTGTTCTGGAATTTTAGCGACAAAATAGCTACGATATAGCGACGTAAGGCTACAAACTACATAGCGACGAATAAAACATACCATAATAGCGACGCACCACCGACAAACCACCGACGAACGTTTTAATCTGACTACTTTTCTGCTAGCGACAATGTCTTTCATCGTATTTTCGTCGCAATTAACGACGAAAACAAGTGTATCACAAATGCGTCGCAAATTACCTACGCAACACCGACGAACCATGGTTCGTCGGTGAATTTTGCGTCGGTAAACGAAATTCTTTTTGTGGTGTGCGTAATGAATGAAACCTAACCCTCGGCTAACTATTTCCGTTATCTTTTAATCTTTTTTTTTATCTCCCTCTTCTTTGAAAGATATGAACGGTTTTCTCTAACATAGTTACAATCGATTAGGCTAACCATTTGACTTATGTTTAATATTTTTTACATCAAATTCTTCTTATTTTTCTACATACCATTTCAATCAAAAATAATTTTACGGGTCCTTACACCACAAGTTGGAATATATGGTATGGATAATAACTTGTCATGATCAATTTTGTTGTTACTCTTTTGTATCTTGGTTTCGGACAGCGACTTTGAATAACAATCAAAATATTGGATATCACATGCTTGTCGTTAAAACCATAAAAATTAATGTATTAAGCTTCGACCAATAACAAGACAATGCGTGGATATTCTTCCTCATCCGATGCTATGATTGGCAGAAGCAGACAAACACATCAGCTAAATATGGACCCTGTCCCATGGAACTTCTTCAGTTCCAAGATTATTTCCCTCTCCTAACTTTTGTGACATATATAGTTTTATTTATAATTATTATTATAAAGTCATGGAATCTAGAGATTAAGAGACATAGGGACAAAAGGTGATTCCACTTGATGTCAGTTTCCATATGATTCGTAAATCATTCCAACATAGGGCAAAAGTGATTTGAGAACCAACAATGTTCTTTCCTATCAATAATAGTCCTTAATTGTTAATCTGAATATTAATTATTTAAAAAGATATACTTATAACAAAATTGTAAGTTACAATAGATCTTTAATTATCGTGTTATGGAACCACAATTGATATTCTTAAGGCTTTACCATCTTTCCACTTTATAGTTTTATTTTTATTATATATTATAGTGTGGTTTATTGCTCCCATATATTATACTGTTTGCTCTTCGTTGTGTCGTGGCATGTATCGTAATAATATATTCCAATTATCACAAGAAAGGTTAGATGCTCTAGAAAATGTATCACGAGGTAATTAGGTGGAACCTAAGACCAAAATCCACCTGTCCGAATAAGACAAAACTTCCAAGTTGGGAACTAACAGTCAACGTAAGGCACCTCGGCCAATTGACCTTTCAGCCTCAGCATCGGCCGAGGTGGGTCATCTAAGACTACCTCAATTCTTGGTCAGTTCAGTATATTGCACTTCTGCTCGGTGAGATACTTATTTTTGGTCAGCTTCAGCAAGTAAATGCCCAACTATCAGATAAGCAGTGCATAACTTCCCAATGAATCAGGTTCTGCTCGGCCTCGAAATTTCCTCGGTCTCCAGACAGTCTCGGCCTCGGCCTCTTATGGGATTTACTCTTTAATAACTCGGCTAGTTTAGACAAGATATTTATTAACTGCCGTCTGGGACCTACCAAGACACTTCTAGAGACTCTTTCCAGGTGTCAAGCATAGCTTAACTCAAAGAGTGAAAAGTCATTGTTTCTGGCCCCCTACGTGTTATAGACTCTGCCACTTGCACATGCATTTGTCAAATCATACTGCACACCTACGGCAAACTAGCCCTCCTGCACACGCAATGGTCCCATCATCGACAGAGGGATTGGTCTAATCACCTTAATGCATAAAGAGCTCCAGAGACGGAAAAAGGAGAGGACTTTTTGGAACCCAACACAAGCTTCTCATCTTCTTCTTCAAGGTAAAGAGCGAAAAACTCCATTTTCTTACAGAAGAATCAACCAAAACTCTCCAAATATCAAAATATTCTAGAGAGAATGCCCAAACAAACTTGAGCGTCGGAGGGTTTAATCCGGAGTCATAACCCCGAGACCTCTGACCTTGTTTCTTGTGCAGGATAGTGAGCAGGTCTAGAACTGGACCAATAATAGGAAGCTGACGGTGTAACCCTTTCGGATCATCTCTGATCTCTGGTGAAGATCCGGCTTCATCATTTGGCGATAGAAGGAGGGCCTGAACCTCCGATTCAGTGAAATCTTTCAAAAAAGCCAACACTCTACAATGGTTAGAGGCTGGCATGAGGGATTGGGGGAGTCCTCCAGCCCGCAACGACGTATTATCACTCGTTCAGGTATCTTAGAGCAAGATTCATGAGAACCTGAACAAGATCATCAAGCTACCGAAGTAACGCTTGAGGAGCGTGGAAAAGCAATGAAGTATGTCGCTAACAATCTGGAAGTTTTGAGGCTGTTGTTGAGCGGCTCAAAGGCAAGCGCCCGAGAGTCGAGGGTATGGAAGGGTATCTTCCTCCTCGTCGCTCTAAGGAAATATCACATCAACAATCTTCACGACCCCCTCAAGGATTTATGGCAGATGCTAGGCGATGTAGTTTCAAGGCCCTAACAGTGGAATTGGAATCTGCAGCCAGACAGCGTCTGGGCGTGAGGTCCTGATCATTCAAAAGTATCCCACAAGAGGATGAGGATCACGGTAGGTCGAAAAGTTACTATATGGAGCATTAGCAAGAATATGTGCAGGCGATCCGGAAAAGTCCTTTTTCAGGGGATATTGCAGAGTATTTGGCACCAGATAATTTCAAGGTGCCAAAGATGGATACTTATGATGAGACATCAGACCCAACTGATCATCTTTTCTAGTTCCAAACCGCTATAAGTCTTAAGAATGTCTCAGATCCCCTGCGTTGCAAGACCTTCCCAATGTATTTGCAAGGGAAGGCCAGGAGATGGTTTTCAGAGCTCCCATCTAAGTTAGTGGGATCTTTCAGACAACTGGCGCAGAAGTTTAAATCCCAATTCGTTTCAAGTACGCCATTTGTTAAGAACTCTTCACACTTGATGACCTTGAGGCAAGATCCAGAAGAGTCAGTGCTGAAATACAAGCAACGGTTCTCAGATGAATCACTGCAGATCAATGACAAAAATGAGGGCGTTAAGGTAGAAGCCTTTATCAATGGGCTCCGAGCTGGGCGCCTTTTCTCTCAGTTAGCTGAGGAGGGGCCTACATCCCTGAGAGAATTTTTAGAGAAAGCTCATTAGTTTGCCCACGGAGAAGAGGCAAATAGGTTAAAAAGAGAGGCCGAGCAAGGAGCTTGGTAGGAAGGCTGATCCAGTCACTCAAAAGAAGATCGACGTGATGAGAAGGACCGCAAACGGCGCAGTGCATTCAAACTCATGGGCGGATGAGGTAAAGGAGGCAGAGTGCGTCTGCCCCTTTTGGCCTCTAAAGATAGAATCTTGTCTGTTATGGAGAAAGATGGTTTGAGGGTTGATCATAAGCCCTTATCCGGACCGAGAGGAAAGAGAGACCCTAAGTTATATTGCCGATATCATAGAGATATCGGACATGACATAAAAGAATACAGGAAGCTGGCACAGGCCATTGGACAGATAATAGAGCAGGGTCACTTGAAGAAATTTTATGACCCACGTTCACGCTTGCATAATCGTTTAGATTTCCACAAGAGTCTCCAGAAGGACAAGTGTCGACATGAGTCGCCACCTCGTCACCACAGGTTGGATGATGATGAGGAACAAGGCAGACGTGGAGCTGCAGGTCAGCCCGAGGTCAATTATATTATTTATACCATCGCTGGAGGACCACCTCAGCCAAACCAAGGTGAGTCCAGTTCGGCATGAACCTCATCTGGTCCACCGACTAAGAGAGCTAAGTTGACTAAAGAGCTAACCTATAGGCCAGAAGACTCCATTCTGCTCGACTCCAATAATACAGGTTTGGTAATAGACTTGTGCATACATTTAGCTCCATATAAAATAGTGGAGGTGCAACGTGTCTATGTGAATACATGGAGTGCTGTAAATGTGATGTACTACAGTGTATATCAATAGTTAGGTTTATCAGATTCATTAATGAGGCCAGTCACCACTTTATTATTTGGTTTTACTGGTGCTGCGGTTCGGCCAGCAGGACTGGTCACACTCAGCGTCAGCTTCGGTAAACCACCAGCATACCGTTGTCTGTGGGTGGATTTCGTGGTGATTAAAGAGAGGTCAGCATATAATATTCTGCTGGGGCGGCCAGCCCTAGTGGCCTTGGAGGCTATTGTGTCACCATTGCATGTTAGTATGAAGTTCCCCACCCCGGCTGGGGTGGTGACAATCCAGGGTGATATACAAGTTGTGCAAAGTTGTTATACCGTCGTCACTCAAGGCAGTGATGCAGTTCAGCAGGTCAGCCTTGATGATCTTATATCCCCAATAGAAGAGCGGATGCAATCGAACGATGCAGTTCAAGATTTCATCCTTGATACGAGTCAACCTGAAAACATTATTAAGATAGGGACATGGATGCCGGCTGGTTACTAATTCAACTTCAAGCTTTGTTGAGAGAGTTTGCCGTAATTTTCGCGTGGACAGCAGAAGATATGCCGGGAATCCCATCAAATCTATCCGAGCACAGACTGAATTTTGACCCCCACATGAAGCCCATAAAGCAGAAAAAGCAAAATTTTGCTCCTGAAAGAATTAAAGTGATTGCAGAAGAGGTCAGGAAACTCCTAACCTCAAAATTCATTGTTGAAGTTTTATACCCGATCTGGTTGGCTAACCCAGTGGTAGTCCCCAAGCCAGACCAGACATGGAGGATGTGCATAGATTACGCTGACCTCAACAAAGCATGCCCGAAGGATTGCTATCACACTACCTAAGATTGATATGTTAGTGGATTCAACTCTAGGTCATGAGATCTTCGATTTCCTGGATGCCTTCAAAGGTTATCATCAAATTATCATGGCTAAGGAAGATCAAGAAAAAACATCATTCATAACAGAGTCAGGTATCTACTGTCATGTTAGCATGCCCTTCAGACTAAAAAATGCTGGGGCTACCTATCAGCGATTGGTCAATTCCTTGTTCAGCAAATAAATTGGCCGGATAATGGAGGTATATATAGATAATATGCTCATCAAGAGCAGGACTCTTGATCAGTATATTCAAAATTTGAGGGAAGTTTTCGTTATCTTAAGGGATTCATGCATGAGATTGAATCCAAAGAAGTGTACCTTCGGGGTACGCACTGGAAAGTTTTGGGGGTATATGGTCTCCAAAGAAAGGGTGTAAGCTAATCCTGCCAAGATTGAAGCCCTACAAACTATGCACCCCCCTAGGAACATTAAAGAAGTTCAGAGGTTAACCGGCAGAATTGCCGCCTGGAGCAGATTTCTCTCCAAGTCTGCTGAAAGGTCAGTTCCTTTCTTTCAGATTTTGAAAAAAAGGACTGCTTTCCAGTGGAATGATCAATGTCAAAAAATCTTTCGATGATCTGAAGTCCCATCTGGCCGAGGTGCCGATGTTAACTTCACCTCTGCCTGGAGAAATGCTTTGTGTACTTATCAACTTGTCATGAAGCGGTGAACGCAGTTTTGCTCAAGGAGAAAGATAATGTACAAAACCAATCTACTTTGCAAGCAAAGTTCTACATGGACCTGAGGTATGATATCCCAATGCTGAGAAGGTGGTCTTGGCGCTTATAATGGCTGCAAGGAAGTTCAGACCATACCTGCAAGCTCATCCTATTGTGATAGTAACCGATCAACCTTTAAAACAAATTTTGACAAGGCCAGACACTTCTGGCCGAGCTGCCAAATGGGCTGTTGAGATCGCTGAGTATGATATTCAATACAAGTCACAGACTTCCATCAAGGCTCAGGCCTTAGCAGATTTTTTGGCTGAGGGAATATCCGTAGAGGAGGAGGTTCATCCTGTGAATGACTGGACTCTGTATGTTGATGGATCCTCTTCCAAAGATGGGTGTGGAGCAGAGCTCCTGATAATTAACTTCAACAAAGAAGAATTTGAATATGACTTGTGCTTTGATTTTGAGTCAACCAACAATGAGGCTGAATATGAGGCCTTAATAGCAGGGCTGGGCCTCGCCAGAAATTTGGGGGCACAGCGGATCATTTCCCGATGCGACTCACAATTGATTGTTTCCCAAATCAACAGAGATTACGAGGCCAAAAAAGAGAATATGAAACGATATCTGGCCAAAGTACAGCAGCTCGGAAAGATGTTTGAGCACTTCGGTATAGAGCATATCCCCAGATCAGCTAATAAGCGGGCTGATGCTCTTTCTCGGCTAAACTCTTCCACCTTGGCTGCCTTAGGAAAAAAGATAGTCGTGGAGCTAGTGAAGCATCGTGCTTTTGATGCTAACGAAGTGCTGCAGGTTAATTATTGCAACACTTGGATGGATGAAATAGTCGACTTCTTGCAACATGGAACTTAGCCTGAGGACAAACGAGTAGCTCAGCGTCTGCGTCTTAAGGCAGCTAGGTATGCTCTCTTTAACGACCATTTATATAAAAAGTCTTTTTCACAGCCCTGGTTACGATGTGAAACCGAAGAGGAGGGAGATTACATTCTCCATGAGTTGCACCTAGGAATCTGTGGAAACCATTCAGGTGCTCGATCTTTGGCTCGTAAATGCTACCTTACCAGCTATTATTGGCCCACTCTGCGCCATGACGCAGAAGAATTGGTCAGAAATTTTTGCTCTTGCCAAGTGCATGCTCCTATCTCCCACTTGCCAAGCCAAGAGTTTACTGCTATTGCAAGTCCTTGGCCTTTTGTGCAATGGGGGATTGATCTTGTGGGACCCTTACCTCGAGCTCCAGGGTCAGCAGGTTCCTGGTGGTTGCCATCGATTATTTCACTAAATGGATAGAAGCAGAACCCTTAGCCACTATAACAGGGGTTGAGATAAAGAAGTTCTTGTGGAAGAATATCATCTGTCGCTTCGGCCTACCACAAGTTCTTATTTCAGATAACGGAAAGCAATTTGCTGAAGACCCTGCTTAAATTTGGTGTGCTGAACTCCGCATTGAACAACGTTTCACCTAAGTAGCACATCCACAAGCCAATGGGCAGGTTGAATTGGCAAATATAATAATCAAGGATGGCTTGAAAAAACGTTTACACAAAACTGGAGCAAGCTGGGAGGATGAACTTCCCAGTGTATTATGGGCATATCGCACTACTCCTTCCAACTCAACTAAGGAAACACCTTTTTCCTTAGTTTATAGCACGGAAGCCGTTATTCCAGCTGAAATGGGATCCACCTCTGCTCGGGTAGACCACTATTCTGCTCGGACTAATGACCAAGTACTCTGTTTGAATCTGGACGAGTTAGAAGAAAAAAGGGAACAAGCCCATATTCGCATGGCTCAGTACAAAAATTTAATCGCTCAGTACTATAACTCTTGAGTGCAGCCCAGGCCTTATCAAGTAGGAGATCTGGTACTATGCAACAATGAGGCAAGTGTGCAGCGTCAGCAGGGACTTTTAACCCTAAGTGGGAAGGTCCTTATCGCATAGTCGAGGTGCGATCCACAGGAGCTTACAAGTTGCAAACCTTAGAAGGCAAGAGCTTGCCGCGAACTTGGCATTCTACACACTTGAGAATTTTACACCAGTGATGTATATGTGTGCATACATGATTTTTATATTGGAAAATCTTTTCTGCACTACCTCAGCAGGACTGAACAAGCCGAGCAGGTCTCGATAAGTACTTGGGACAGCTATCCCTAGAAGACCTTGGCAGGTCTGAGGCACAGGCCCGTCGAGGGTCAAAAATTTTGTGAATAGGTTTTACAATTACCCCGATGAAGGGGTGCCGAGATGAGTCATGATAGTGTACATAAGCATCATCATCACCTAGCAGGACTAGAAAAAATTACACTTCATTTGTGTAAAGCATTTGCATAACCATCAGCAGCGCTAAGGTTTGAATAAAAACAGTGTTTAATGGCAGCGCCAGTGTTGAGACTTTGCAAAATTTAAATTTGTATCTCGTTTAAAAACCAACGCGGTCAAACAAAGTAACATGCTTACTTTGGTTCAAGCATGTGGACTTATTTCTTATTCACGTTCCAAGTTTAAACTTTTACCTCAGCTTCAGCAAAGCCGAGGCCGAGCACTAATGATTAAAGAACCTCATCAGAGTTGATGCCAAGTGTATGCGGTTTAAAATCCTTGGCAGAGCCGAGGTCAAGTACTTCATCGAAATAATCACTTGCATTATCAAGAAATAGTACTTAGCAAAAATTATGAAAATGAAAGATCAGAACATAATGAAGAACTAAAGGTGCAAAAAGTGTTTAAACACTTAGGAAATTTCATTGAGAGATATCAAGTACAAAGGATCATACAAAATTTGCTCAGTCCTACTACATAAAGACTAAGTCTATTCCTCGACTTTCCTCAAATCAACTCCATTCAGAAATTGTTCAAACTGAGAATTAAACTCTTGACTAGCAGTTGAGTTATAGAGTTTCGAAAGCCGAGGGTCTTCTTTATCCAGTTGGGGGTACATTTCTGAACAGACATCTATGGCTTTCGTTTGACCGATCTGCATGACCGAGCCCTACAGCAGCAGCAAATTTTTCTCGAACAGTTGGGATCTTCTGAACTCCACAACTACTTTAGCCTTTGCTTCTGCTAATTCCTGAGGCAGACGAGCCAGCTGTTCTTCTAGAGTCTCTTTTTGCTGTAGCAGGCCAACCTTGTCATTTTTTTAGAGATTCCACCTCAGACAAAGCTTGGGTTGAAGAGAGCTCCAAAGTGGCGACCTTGTCTTCCAGTTCATCCACTTTGGAATTGGAAGTAGACCATTTCATGTCGGCCTATTGCTTCCCCTTGCGCAGATTGGAGACTTCTGCCCTCAGTGACTCGTTCTCCCTGGCCTACTCGGCCATGAGTTGGTTTGCCTCTTCAAGCTCCTTAGTTTTGGCCTTGAAGGCTTCATTAAATTTCTCTCCACGAGCGTGGATCTCTAACAACTGAGCTCAGGATCTGCCCAGCAAGACAGTTAGAAAGTTCAAACATTTCTCAAATTAATACACAGAGAGGACTTACTTACCAAGGCAAGATTAGTCTGGTAAGCATCGCCCAAATCTTCCCATGATGGAGCCTCGAACCTTTGGCGGTCCAAGGGAAGAACCATCAACTTGTTCAAGTGCCTGGCTGTGGCCGAATCCACAGCAGAGTCTTGCTCTGAAAACTCGCCAAGAATCGGCCTCGGCATCACTGATGGCTGAGGCGGGGGTCACCTCAGATGTCCTAGACAGGCCCTCATCTTGACCCCTGGACGGGTCTTCATCTCGGCCCCTCTTCCTCCGTCGAAGACTTGAGTCCTCGCCTATTTCTTTTGATTGCTCGGACTCAGCAAAGGCCTGAGCCCCAGGAGTGATCTCGGTCACTTCGTCCATAATTTCCACAATCGGCAGAGCTGTCAAAATGCGCCAAGTGTTAATACCATAACTTAACACAACAAAAGATGGAAGTCGGAAAATTTAAATACATGGCTCAGCCGATTCAGTCACGAAGACCTCAGGATGACATGAAGCCGCTTCATCTCGAACAGAGTCAGGTCTAGGCCCAGCCAAGGAAATATTTCTAGTTGGGGGCAGAGCTGAGACAAAGGCCACCCCAACAGAAGCAGATGTGGGCTCTTTTCTGGATCTTCGAGCCTTTTTGCGAGCTGCGATCTCGGCAACTCGATCTGCATAGTCACCACTACCAGAAGTCATTGAACCTGCATGAGAACAAGAAAATTACTGACTGGAAAAATAGGTAAACGCAGAAATCAACGTAAGCAGAGACTAACCTCTGACTATTGCTAAGCTATCTGGAGCAAGTGGTTGAAAATCCTGACCTGAGGCCAAATGGCCCAGGTCAGCTGCCTCCAAAATGGCTGCGTCCACCCTCTGCCAATCAATCACGACAGGCAGACTTTGAAATATGGCCGCTTCATCACAAGACTCTACGTCCGGCTTCAAGTTGTCTGCCTTGCCGGATTTCCAGATATTCCATTTGGGCAGCCCTTCTCGTTTGATGTAAAAGAACCACCCTTCCAGTTTTTAGTAAAGGTTGGGATTTTTTTGGCAAACTTGAACTCGCTGGTAGGAGCTCATTTACTAAAGTAATACCAGCTATTCGAAATTCTACAAGAAAAAAGCAGAGGATGATCTTCAGACCGTTGGGTTTTATCCGGGGAAGTCTGAGATTATATGAACGAAGGATAGAACAAGGGGCTCAGGAACAGGAAGACTGAACCCGAACTTGAAATATTCCTCGTAGACAGCCTCATAATCCTTTGGAAGATCATAATCTGTCTGACCATGCAGAGGCAAAAGAGGGCTGAACCGATCTAGGTCAACTTTACACCTCCTACAGATCCGAGTCAATTCGACCTCAGACGGAGTGCAGAAAGACTCTTGCACTTGAGAAGACAGTTGACCTCTGTGAATTACCCCCGTGTATAAGGAGGGGGCCCTCTGTAGAGCTGGAGAGTTTACATCCGTCGTAGCAGGAGCAACCTCTGTCTGCTCCGACGAAGAATTGACCACAGTGATGGCCCTGCTAGATTGGATACCACAACTGGGCCCAGCAGCGCCACCAGTGGCCTTGCGCAGCCTTACTAATGGACGGTAATCACTAGCGACCATCCTCTCCGACGAGGAGGAAGAACCGTGATTCTCTCCACCACCGCCGGTGTAAGACGCACCTTCATAGATATTCTGAGAATCAGGGGAAGAAGCCATTGAAAAGACCAGAAAAAGAGTTACAGGGTGGAGAACGTGGTTGAAGGAAGAAACGAAGAAGGCCACCGGAGTAAAGCGCAGATGACAGAAAATCTTAGCAGCGACAATGGGGAAGATGAAGAATAGAAAATAAAATCCCCAAAACTTTGCCTAGCAACCCCTATTTATAGATCTGGAATGACCATCCCAAAAGTCGCGTCGAGGGTTTTGTCCTCGGTATCTTCAACTGCCAAAAGCAGACAGGTATCTGATGCTTCGCAATATGCGCAAGAAGTAAAAGCGTTGTACTGCCCAATCAGAGGCAGACACGTCACTATTTGACAGGACAACGCATTAAATGCTCTGAACCGATTAGCCTGCCCTTCCTGTTCGGCTCGACCAAACTAATCTGGGGGCAAAGTGATGAGACCAAAATCCACCTGCTCGAACAAGACAAAACTTCCAAGTTGGGAACTAACAGTCAACGTAAGGCACCTCGGCCAATTGACCTTTCATCCTCAACATCGGCCGAGGTGGGTCATCTAAGGCTACCTCAATTTTTGGTTAGTTCAGTATATTGCACTTTCTGCTCGGGGAGATACTTGCTTTTAGTCAGCTCCAGTAAGTAAATACCCAACTATCAGATAAGCAGTGCATAACTTCCCAAAGAATCAGGTTCTGCTCGGCCTCAATACGTCCTCGGCTCCAGAAGGTCTCGGCCTTGGCCTCTTATGGATTACTCCTTAATAACTCGGCTAGTTTAGACAAGATATTTATTAACTGCTGTCTGGGACCTACCAAGGCACTTCTGCAGACTCTTTCCAGGTGTCAAGCGTAGCTTAACTCAAAGAGTGAAAAGTCACTGTTGCTGGCCCCTACGTGTCATAGACTCTGCCACTTGCACATGCATTTGTGAAATCATACTGCACACCTACGGCAAACTAGCCCTCCTGCACATGCAATGGTCCCATCATCGACAGAAGGATTGGTCTAATCACCTTAATGCGTAAAGAGCTCCAGAGACGAAAAAAGGAGAGGACTTTTTGGAACCCAACACAAGCTTCTCATCTTCTTCTTCACGGGAAAGAGAGAAAAACTCCATTTTCTTACAGAAGAATCAACCTAAACTCTCCAAATATCAAAATATTCTAGAGAGAATGACCCAAACTGACTTGAGCATAGGAGGGTTTAACCTGCGGCCGTAACCCCGTGACCTCTGACCTTGTTTCTTGCGCAGGATAGTGAGCAGGACTGGAACTGGACCAATATCAGGAAGCTGACGGCGTAACCCTTTCAGATCATCTCTGATATCTTGTGAAGATCCGACTTCATCACACGTAAAACTTCCGTTGAATGCCATATTTTATGGAATGGTAGCGAATGGCATCATTTTATTCATGTGTGATTATAAATATATATGCATATATATATGTGTGTGTATATATATGTATGTATGTAGCTTGGTCTACCGGACTAATCCTTATAGTAAAGAATATCTACAAGACTCATTCATTATGCTAAAACAGTAGCTATTATATCCATACAAACAATCATATTAATCATATCACTAATATACTATCTCAAGATGGAGCTCGGAATGAGGGTCCAATCTTACATGTCAGTCATGTGAAGCAAGCTTGAGAAAAGATGTCAAGAAAAGATCGACGAGCATATCAGTACATGAGATGTCTCAAACACGTAAGGCCCCAACATGCTCGCGAATAAAGCCCAACCCAGTTTAGCAGCAGTAAAGCGAAAAAGAAATAAGAAAGAAAATCCAGAAATAGTAAAACTAGATTCTATTTTTAGGGATTTTTTTATTTTAAGCAAAAAAAGACTCTTTTCTTGTTTTTGGTTTTGAGACTAAAAGACATGGAACAAAAACAACATTTAGAAGGAAAAGAAACCTGATGTTCTACGGGGGTAAGGGGGCTTTGCAGAGGAGACCTTTGTCGGAAGAAAATAGAAAAAGAAGAATAAGGCCGAAGCCGTAAGTCAAGACTAAGTCTTGATGAAGTTGAAGAGATAAGTGGGGAAGCTCATCCGAAGTGGGGGGCTGCCGGATTTTGACAGAGGAGATCTCTACAGGCAAGAAACCTCTGTAGAAAGAAAAATAGAATAACAGAAATGAGGCCGAAGTCATAAGTTAAGACCAAGTCTTGGTGAATTTTTTTCTTTTATTTTTGGTGTGAAGAGGAGATTGAAGCAATCATATCAAAGAGAAAGAAGATTGTGTGGTGGCGGAGATTGGAGCATAGATGGAAGTATATGATGTGGTGGTTGGAATTGGAAGAGGGGTAGAAGAAGATGACATGGTGGTGGAGATTAGAGCAGGAGTGGAAGTTATTGGAAATAAAGCTACGAAAAATGAACGTATGCTGCAATACCATATGGAAGTGCAGGGAATGGCTCTATTTCATTGATGTGTAATTACACATGTATGTACACATACATGATTTGGTCTGCAAGACTAATCTTTTATGCTAAAAAAATATTCTGGAGAATATACACAGAATCAATTCCTTATACTAAGGATTACTTAACATATATATACAAACAATCATATTAATCATATCACTAATATATCCCTAGAATGAAACCGGAAGGCCTAGTTACAGAAATAGGTAGGAAACTCAAAAGTATGTACACGGGAATGACCCCAAAAACATGAATATAAAAAGAATGCACGAAGAAGGTTTGATTTACTTTGTCTGGATTCTATATGACCAAATTGCATTTAGCTCTAAATGTTCAAATTGCATTTTGTTCTAATCCTTTTTAAATATTTCACAATTTTTTCTTACTAAAACATACAAAGATAATGTGAAAACATTCAACATTTTTTTTCCAAAACGTAAAACATCAGAGTATCCGTATACTGGACATTAAACTTTCCTTATCTAAGTGGACATAGATACATATAGAGCCGCAGGTTTCACTGAAAGCAAACTCTCTATCCTTTTAGTTGGAGGTATTGTTTGTCTGCCACTTACCCTTCCTACATTCTAACGATAGTTTTTGCTGTCGTTGGAATACGCTAGGTATCACTGAAAGCAAACTCTCTATCCTTTGGGATGGATGTATTGCTTGTCTTCCATTTACCCTTCCCACATTCTTACGATAGCTTTTGCTGTCATTGGAATATGCTGGGTATGTGTTGTTGTTGATCTAAGTGGACATAAATACAAGACAGAGCATGTATAAGTGACCCAAATATGAAAAGAAAACGAAAAAGCAAAGACGGTCGCATAATGTATGAATCTAAAGACTTGAACACTTTCTTAATCTGAGTCGGAAGCATCAGTTTCAGATTCTTCATCGTCAGAATCATCATATTCTGAATCATCGGTATCGACATGCCCACCATATTTCGCCCTCATCTCCTTTAAGATCCTCTTCTTTGGTGGCAACGGCCTTTCATTCTCCGAGTAGGAGTTTTCTTCGCTGTCATCATAGTAGTTACTCCACTGGTCGGCCATTTTTGTGTATATATAAATAATTAGGTAGATTAAATCACTCGTTTCCTGTGATTTCTCTTAGCAGATTGTTCATTATGGTCTAACCGTGCGAGCTATTTATACATACGGAGGGCAGAACACTCCAAATTAGTCACTGTTGATCTGATGTGTACTATGATCGATGTGAACTTAATATAAAACAGAATCAAGAGCTGCAAAACAACACTTTATTCTATGCACACATTTGCAAGCATATAAGTTAACTGAATCTTAATTTTACAATAAGACAAAATTAGAGGTCACCAAATATACTTTGTGTTTGTGTAATTTGTTTTTTGGAAGTCATTCTTGATGGCATATGTAAAGTTGAAGGGCCTTGATTTCACCTTCCGATTAGAAATATTAGATGCACCAAATGGAGGGCTCTTCAAAATTAGATTAATGTGCATAACATTAACTAGTATAATATCAATTGATATAATTTATAGCTGACTACATGATATTTATAAGGCGTTCCTTGTGTACTATACTCCCGTGTTTGCGCAGGGTCCAGGAAGAGGCTGGATCGCTTCGCGATCTGATATATGTAGCCTTACACTGCACTGTTTTGTGCAATAGTCTGTTTCCACGGCTCGAATACATGACCTCAAAGTTACAAAGCATCAATGAAGCGCCCGCCCCTGACTAGGGTCTCGGAACGGTACACCAGCCGTGCTTTACTAAGAGAAGTACAAGACATCGATACCTTTCATGTGCATGTCAACACATAAGCATAACTCGGTATAGCGGAAGCGGTATAATGACAAACATTTACAATTAACATACACTCAACTACAATCTATCATAACTCCGTACAAACTATAATGTCCCAAAATTATAATATGCTCTAAGTACATAATCATCCGTTTATATAAACAATAACTCATAAAACATACTTCCTCGAGCAAGAAGTGGTGGCCAGGGGAAGGGTAGATGGATGTGATGGAGGGGAGTATGGTTGTGGGATGCAACAAAGAAGTGGTGTGTCTCAAGATGGTGTGTGGGGGGGGGGGGGGTGGAGGATAGAAAGTGAACGAAGATGCTGAAAGTTTTTCCTTTTTTCCCTTTCATTTTTCTTTTGGTTTATTACCGAAAAAGTGATAGTTGTTTGACAGAAAAGTTGAAGTTAACACTAGCCACTTATCAATTCTAAGAGTAATCAAAATCATATTCAAAGATAAATGATGCATCAAATATTCCTCTTCTGTTAGAATATGTTAGAGTTTTGATGATTTGCACAATTTGGCACTTCGAACAGTAGATTAGGCGCTTCATATTGTGTGTTGGAAGTCAGTATACTTCGAACGCTCACATTAGGCGCTTAATGTGACTTGGTGGAATCCAGTACACTTCGAACGCCTACATTAGGCGCTTCATGTGAAGTGTATGGAAGTCAGAACACTTCGAACGCCTACATTAGGCGCTTTATGTGTTCTGGCAAAAAGGCAGTACACTTTGAACGCCTACATTAGGCGCTTCAAGTGTATCACCAAGTCAAAAGTACTTTTTCCCCAAAAATGGGCACGTACATCAAATACTTTTTGAGAAATGTCAGAATTAGTTCGAACAAGCATGAAGAGTAACATTAGGCGCTTCATGTAACTTCAAACTCCCTCAGTTGCCCACATAAGGCGCTTAATGTGACTTCGAACGCCAGTTCTTTTTCACATTAAGCGCTCTATGTCACTTCGAACGCCTGTGCTTTAAGCACATTAGGCGCTTCATGTGACCAACGTTACAAAGGTCTTACACTTTATTTTTTAACATCAGTTGACTCTTTGTACCCTCTTCTTTTAGTGTTATTTTCACAGGTCCTTCCTCTCAACTGAAGATTTCAGGTTTCCTTTCTTGGCATTCTTTTTGAAATCTCTCCAAGAATATTGCTACATGCCAAAGGGAGATCTCCAATGATGAGGACACGCCAATACAAGATGCCAAAACCCATTATTGTCTCTGTAGAGGGTTTCAAACGGGAAGTTTTTCAAGATTGATAAAAAGAAGGGTTTCTTCTCTTCTTCTCTAACTTTCTACATTTCATGCTATCAAATTTTCTCTCAAGCTGAAGATCTCAAGATAGTTGTAAACATTGTATATTTTACTTTATTGTTGAGAGTGATTATTGTAAGAAAGAAGAGTCTTCTTCTTGGTGAGTAATATTGTAAGAGATTGTGTAGACTGTTGGTCAAGGAGCAAGGGTGCTTCTTGTTTGAGTTTTCTAGACTTTGAAGGGTTAGTTGATATTGTTGTGGTGCACTATTCTCCCTACAAGATTTTTTTGAGGACAAAGAAGATCTTTGGAGGCTAGACTTCAAAGGGTTAGACCTCTCGGTTGTGGTCTAGGCGAGTTGCCTAGTTTTCCATTGTCTGGATTTTGTTTTTGATTGTTGTTTCCCCCATTGAAATAACAATCCCCTTTTCAAAATCCTTCTTGTGAAAAATCAAGAAGGTAGAGGAGTAGAGTCATTTGACTTGAACCTCTATACATACTTGTGTTCTTTACTTTCTTGCAAGTCTTTATTCTTTCTAAAGAACACATCCAAGTATTGGTTGCACTCCAAAACGAAAAATATCTATAAAATATCCATACTTGGTGAACACACTATTCAACCCTTCCCCTTCTAGTGTGTTCTAAGGGACCTAACAAATGGTATCAGAGCTACATCTAGTGATTTTGAGTCAAATAACAAGATTTGATCTTCATAGTATGGATCCCTTTGTTTTTGATGATGCTAGTTCCCCTAGTGGAGATGCCTTAAGAAGAAGGAGGCAAGAAACACTACTCCCTTCCATTTCCAGTGTACATGTCAAAGTTCCAATGTTTGACCCTCTAAACTACCCACTATAGAAGTCCAACATGGAAACCTATTTACGTTATTGTGGGTACAGAATATGGAGGGAAGTTTCAAAAGGCTTCATTATTCCTTTTGATATTGATGATTCTACGCCTGAAGAGGAGTTACAGTTTGCCATAAATAGCAAAGCTCTTGCTATTTTGAACAGCTCTCTTACTCCAAATGAGAGAGCTCAGATTCAAGGAGTCCAATCCGCTCACGAGGCTTGGACAAAGCTTGAGATGATCCATGAAGGAACATCTCAAGTAAGGAAGGCAAAAAGGAGACAGTTGATCAAACAGTTTTACAACTTTACTGTCCCCAAAGGTGAAAAAATAGAAGAGTCTATCCAAAGATTCACCAAGCTTGTCAACCTTCTCACAGCGGTTAGCAAGAAAATCGAACAAGAGGATCTCAATCATTGCTTTCTAAACAGTTTAGGAAGAGAATGGAACGCAAAGGTGACGGCCATTGAGGAGTCCAAGGATTTCGAGACCATTACCTTGGATGAGTTATATGGGAATCTCATCACTTATGAGATTCATCTAGATGTGCAAGAAAAGAACGACCTCATTCGTCATTCTACTAAAGCACTTGCATGCGAGTCAGAGGACTCGGACGTTGAAGTCGGACTTCTTGTTAGAAGATTCCGACCTTTTGCGCAAAAGAATGAAGATGAAGAAAAAAAGATTCATCAAAGAAAAATTCTCCAAGGACAAGGTGAAGGACCAAGACAATAAATGCTACAAGTGTGGGAAGTTTGGTCACTTCATGAAGGATTGTCGAGTGAAGGAGCCGCAACTCAGGGACAAAAAGGCCATCTACCAAAGGAAGAAGGCCTTACAAGCGGAAGTAACCCATTGGGAGAGCATTCTTTCTGGATCCGAGAGTGACAATGGCGACCATGATGATCTTGCACTCACCGGTGTGGTTCAAGATGATCTTGACAAGGAGTTCTTTGCACTCATGGCCATCGACGATGACATGGAGGTATGCAATATCTCATCTCACTATAGATTAATTGATGAAAGAGATGATTTAGTGCAAGAAAATGACCTCTTAGACTTGAAATATAAACGTGTCAAGAAGGAATTTAGAGCATGTTTAAGTGAATATAATGATATGTTAGAAGATCATATTGCATTATAAGTTGAGCATGATATATTTTTGACTATGCATGTGATTGTACTTGAAGAGAAACATGATTTGATGAAATCATGTGCTCAAGCCCTTGATGAGAAGAAAAATGATTCAAGGGTAAGTGCTACAAAGGAAGAGGTTAAGGATGCATCTAGGCCAAACGTGAAAGCTAAAATTAAACCTAGTGCCATGTATGCATCTAAGAAGGGAAATAAAAAGGAACAAACACAAGTAGCCAAGGAGTCTAAAATCTCCTTGAAGAAACAAAGGCACATGCCTAAGTCAAAGGCTAATGCACCAAAGGCATCACAACCTTTGGTTCATGTCGTGAGACAAAAACCTTCTTCGATTTCAAAGAAGGTTGTTCCTAAAAAGGAAACACGATATGTGCCTACGCACAAGCATTCGCACAAGCATACACAATCTCACAAGCATACTCCTACATGTTTTTATTGCAATAGGAAAGGTCATGTAGAAAGAGTATGTAGTGCTAAAAATAACAAGAGTCTTGTGTGGGTGCCGAAAGGCGAGATGAAGGTAACTAACCTTCAAGGACCCAAAACAAAAAGGGTACCAACTTCATATGGTTCTTTTGTAGGCCCTAGCACTCAATGGAGAAAGCGAAGACAACAAGGTCAAATGAGTCGTGGACAGTGGGTGTTCCAACCATATGACAGGAGACAAACATCTCTTCCATAGACTCACTATGCAAGATGGAGGAGTTGTCCACTTTGGTGGTAGCAAAGGCCAAATCAAAGGACATGGTATTGTGGGTAACGATTCCTTCTCTCTTAGTGATGTCTTATATGTTGTAGGTCTTAAGTTTAACTTAATAAGTGCTAGTCAACTATGTGATGCTAATTATGAGGTCACGTTTTTGAAAACAAAGTGTGTTGTGAAAAAAGGTAATAACATCTTATTTGAGGCTTTGCGTTTCAAAAATTTTTACAAACTTAGCATCAACGATTTGGTTTCTCAAAATGTATCTTGCTTAGTTGCTAAGAATGATTTGACGCAACTATGGCATAGACGTCTCGGACATGTATGTTTCAAAACATTTAAGTTTATTTGCGAAAATGATAAAGTCCGAGGCCTTCCAAAAATGAATTTCGAAAACCATGACTTATGTGACACTTGTCAAAAGGCGAAGCTTGTGAAAACAAGTTTCAAACCCAAGACAAATATTTCTACCTCCAAGCCCCTACAATTGCTTCATATGGATTTGTATGGGGATGTTGGAACAAAAAATTTGGGTGGTAAACATTATACCTTCGTGGTAGTAGATGACTATACTCGTTATACATGGGTGATGTTTCTAGCTAAGAAAAGTGATGCATGTAGTGAGTTTATGAGTCTAAGTAGACGATTGGAAAATCACGTGGGTGACACCATTAAGACCATCCGTAGTGATCGTGGTGGTGAGTTTGATGGTGATTTCGAAAGGTTTTGTGTATCCAAAGGATACTTTCATGACCTTTCGGCACCTAGAACTCCTCAACAAAATGGTGTGGACGAATGAAAGAATAGAACTCTAAAAGAAATGTGTAGAGCAATGTTGAATGAGTTCGATTTGCCCAAATATTTTTGGGCCAAAGCGGTAAATGCCGCTTGCCATGTGATCAATCGTGTCTATTTGAGACCATATCTAAATGTGACACCCTATGAGCTTTGGAATGAAAAAGTTCCCAACATTGGGTATTTCAAAGTCTTTGGTTGCAAGTGTTTTATACTTAATACCAAGGATACTTTGGACAAACTTGACCTCAAAACGGATGAAGGTATCTTTTTAGGTTATGCCTCAAATAGTAAGGCATTTCGTGTTTTCAACAAAAGGAGTCAAAAGGTGGAAGAATCAATCCATGTTAAGTTTAATGAGTCACTTAGTGACGAACCTACACTTAATGAGGATTGTGAAGAAAATGAAGATGTGACTCCTTAAGAAGAAATTCTTGAGGATATTCCTATGGTTGTTCCTCAACAAGATATTGTTGATGATCCTCCAAATGGAATCATCTTCATTGACTTGAGAGTTGAACCTATTGAAGGTACTCCTCCACCTTGTGTGCATGAACTTAGTGAGTCAAATAGAAATATTTCTCATACTCATGTTGATACACAAAATGTAGATAATGCATCACACATTCCGGAACATGAGATTCATGTGAATGATGAAGGTTCATCACTTCCGAAACATGATCATGAGGAAGTTGGAGGAGATGTCTCCAATCTTCCTAGATCATTTAAGTACAAAAGTTCTCACCCGCAAGAGTTGGTCATAGGTGATCTAAATAGGGGTATCACCACACGAAGGCAATATAGAGAGAATGCATTTGTCTCTTTTATAGAGCCTAAGAATATTAAAGATGCACTTCTTGATGAAAATTGGATCTTGGCTATGCAAGAAGAATTAAACCAATTTGAAAGAAGTGATGTTTGGGAGTTAGTTCCCAAACCACACAATCATCCTATTATTGGTACGAAATGGGTTTTTCGTAACAAGATGGATGATCAAGGTAATGTCACCAGAAACAAAGCTAGGTTAGTTGCTCAAGGATACCGTCAAGAAGAAGGTATCGATTTCGATGAGACATTTGCACCCGTAGCACGTCTTGAGGCTATTAGAATATTGTTAGCATATGCTTGTTATAGGGATTTTAAACTTTACCAAATGGATGTTAAATCCGCCTTCTTGAATGGTGTTATTCAAGAGGAAGTGTATGTTGCACAACCTCCCGGGTTTGAATGTCATGATTCACCACATCATGTCTTCAAACTTAAAAAGGCTCTTTATGGCCTCAAAAAAGCTCCAAGAGCTTGGTACGAGAGGTTAAGTACTTTTCTTCTTAATAATGGTTTTTCAAGAGGTAAAGTTGACACTACTTTGTTCATAAAGGAACAAAGTAGAAATCATTTAATTGTTCAAGTATATGTTGATGATATTATTTTTGGTGCTACTAACAATTGTCTTTGTGAGCAATTTGCTAGTCTTATGCAAGGTGAGTTCAAGATGAGTATGATGGGCGAACTTAAATATTTCCTTGGATTACAAATCAAGAAAACCAAAGAAGGCGTGTACATTTCCAAACCAAATACACAAAGGATTTGCTCAAAAAGTACAACTTTGGTGAAGGAAGAGAGGTAAACACTCCTATGAGCACAAGTGCCAAGCTTGACAAGGATGAGAAAGGAAAGCATGTCGAGTTAACCTTGTATCGTGGCATTATAGGTACTCTACCTTATTTGATGGCTATACATGGAGTATGTTTATGTGCTAGATTTCAAAGTCATCCTAGGGAGATGCATTTTATTGCGGTAAAACGCATCATTAGATACCTTAGAAGTACTTTGCAATTTGGTCTATTTTATCCTAAGAATGCATGTTTTGATTTAAGAGGATATTGTGACTCCGATTATGCGGGGAGTCTTGTTGATAGGAAGAGCACCTCCGGAACTTGTCAGTTTCTTGGAGATTTTCTCGTTTCTTGGTTTTCCAAGAAACAAAGTAGTGTGTCTCTTTCTACGGCGGAATCCAAATATGTGTCGGCCGCCTCTTGTTGTGCACAGTTATTATGGATGACTAACACGTTAAATGATTATAACATTCACTTCTCCAAAGTACCAATTTTGTGTGATAACACTTCTGCTATAAATATTGCACAAAATCCCGTCCAACATAGTCGGACTAAGCACATTGAAGTGAGGTATCATTTCATCCGTGATTGTGTACAAAAGAACTTGGTAAGTGTGGAATTTGTTCCTACACGAGACCAATTAGCGGACATTTTCACGAAACCCTTATCTAGTGATGTTTTTGCATCTATAAGAAGTAGGTTGGGGTTGCTCAACATGTGTTGATAAAACCCATCTTGAGTTTTGAGCAAGAGAATTTTAAAATTTTCAAGGTCAGTATACATAAGGCGCTTCATCACAGTTACTTCAGGCGTTCGATGTCACATCAGGCGCCTGATGTTAAGGATGTCACTCGTTCGAAGTGACATCAGGCGCTTTATGTTGCCTTACACAAGTGTTCGATGTATGATTAAGCGCTTTATCTGATTGAGTTCACTTGTTCAAAGTGACATTAAGCGCTCAATCTGCATCTCCACAACCGTTCAATGTTACTTTAGGCGCTTCATCCTTTTTTGTGAAGTCGTTCGAAGTAGCATTAGGCGCTTAAACCCTATTTCTTCACAGTCCTTTCCGCCGTCTCTTCAGTTTTCGCGCCATTCAATGATCATCAAGACCCTGCCGCCATTTCTTCCTTCTCTCTTTCCCACGTCTGACCCCTTCTCCATTTCCCCAAAATCATTTCTCCTTCATCTCTTCATCTTCTTCCTCCTCTATTCTCTCTCCCACTATCCCACTCTCCCATTATTCCTTCTTCCATTACTTCCAATAACCTTTGATCTTCCCTCGTTCTTTTTATAATCTCATCTCCCTTCTTCTTCTTCTTCTACCATCCAAACGCATCTGCAATACCCTCCACATTTCCTTCTCTTCTCAAACCTTTTCTCTCATACCACTTAGATGGCTTCTGCAGGTCCTTCCAAACGCCCCCGCAGTCACAAGAGAAAGCAAACCGCTGGGGCTGTTGAACCTCAACATCTCATTTCCAATCCTGAAAACCTCTCCAAGGAAAATTTTCCTTGGTTGAAAAAAATTTGATTCAGAAATCAAGAAACCACCCCATCATGCATATAAAGGAGTGCATCTGTCGATGTACTCAAAGCTGCTCTTTGAAGATTGGGATACAAACAATCGTCTCATCATCCCACTCATATTGCTTCGTCTCAGTAATCTTCCTGAGACGCGCAATGCCTTTCAAATAGTCCCGTTGCTTAAACATCCAGGATGGACATCTCTTTGGTCCAGAATTGATATGCAGAAATTCTCCCGCGAACACACCAAGCTATTCTATGCAAACATGTGGGTCACTCCACAATCTGAGTCTCAACCTTTCTTCCTTCACACTGTCATTGATTGTACTCCTCTCAGCTTCACTGTACCTGAAATCTATGAAGTTCTGAGAATCCGAAACGAGGGATTAAGTGACTTCTCCGTATTTGACTAGAGTAATAAATATGGCGTCCGTGAGCAGGACGTAAAATTTGATCTGGGGTATTTCCCCTCAAAGAAGACTCAGAACATGCCCTTGGTGGATCGCATTCTGTTGGTTGTGGTCACCTATTGTGTAAACGGTAAGTCTACTAGAAATCCAAGCAACATGGATTTCTATGTCACTTATCGTATCAAACATGAGACCCAGCTGAATCTTGCCTGGATCTTTTTAGAAGTCATGTTTGCAGCTCTTCGAAAAGGGTCCAAAGCTTTACCTTTTACAAATATTATCACAATCATGCTAAAGTCAAAAGGTATTGCAATTTCTGATGCTGAACTGACCAAGTTGCAAAAACTGACTTCTATGACAACTACAACATCGCCCAAGCCATTGATTCACAGAAATGGAAGGCCACTACCATTCCTGATCGTGCTGATGAGGTTGACAAAGGACCTCAGAAAGATGCCAGTGGTAGCATTTCATCTGAATTGCTATCACAAGTAGCCTCACTTCAACGGACTGTTCAACAGTTGCAGCTTCGTGATGCTGAGCATGAGGCTCGGCATGCACGCAATGAACTTCGCATGGCTGCAGTTAAAAATGCCTTCATGCAAATCTGTCTGTGGGCTCTTCCCCCCAATTTTGATGATTTAGGGGGAGAAAGTGGTGGTGCTGGCGGTGGTGGTGTTGGTGTTGTTGGCGGCTCTGGAGGTGTTGGAGGATCCATGAGTGGATTCACTGACTTTGCTGCTAAGTGCTATGTAATTTCTTTTAAGTGTTGTTAGTATGTGAAAATTTTCATTCTTTGCAAGAAAACTTGACTTGGTACCTTGGTAATTTCCAATTGATGTTGTTCAGTAAATTGCATCATCACTTTGTTCTTTCCAAGTTTTCTTTTTTGCACCTTGTGAGGGGGAGCATATGTTAAGGGGGAGTTAAATTTAAAAGTTATGCATTTTGTGAAATCATCAAAAAGAGGGAGAATGTTAGAATATGTTCGAGTTTTGATGATTTGCACAATTTCGCACTTCGAACAGTAGATTAGGTGCTTCATGTTGTGTGTTGGAAGTCAGTATACTTCGAACGCTCACATTAGGCGCTTAATGTGCATTGGTGGAATCCAGTACACTTCGAACGCCTACATTAGGCGCCTCATGTGAAGTGTATGGAAGTCAGAACACTTCTGACGCCTACATTAGGCGCTTCATGTGTTCTGGAAAAAAGGCAGTACACTTTGAACGCCTACATTAGGCGCTTCAAGTGTATCACCAAGTCAAAAGTACTTTTCCCCCAAAAATGGGCACGTACATCAAGTACTTTCTGAGAAATGTCAGAATTAGTTCGAATAAGCATGAAGAGTAACATTAGGCGCTTCATGTAACTTCGAACTCCTTCAGCTGCCCACATAAGGCGCTTAATGTGACTTCGAACGCCAGTTCTTTTTCACATTAAGCGCTCTATGTCACTTCGAACGCCTGTGCTTTAAGCACATTAGGCGCTTCATGTGACCAACGTTACAAAGGTCTTACACTTCATTTTTTAACATCAGTTGACTCTTTGTACCCTCTTCTTTTAGTGTTATTTTCACAGGTCCTTCCTCTCAACTGAAGATTTCAGGTTTTTTTCTTGGCATTCTTTTTGAAATCTCTCCATTAATATTGCTACATGCCAAAGGGAGATCTCCAATGATGAGGACACACCAATACAAGATGCCAAAACCCATTATTGTCTCTGTAGAGGGTTTCAAACGGGAAGTTTTTCAAGATTGATAAAAAGAAGGGTTTCTTCTCTTCTTCTCCAACTTTCTACATTTCATGCTCTCATATTTTCTCTCAAGCTCAAGCTCTCAAGATAGTTGTAAACATTGTATATTTTACTTTATTGTTGAGAGTGATTATTGTAAGAAGAAGAAGAGTCTTCTTCTTGGTGAGTAATATTATGAGAGATTGTGTAGACTGTTGGTCAAGGAGCAAGGGTGCTTCTTGTTTGAGTTTTCTAGACTTTGAAGGGTTAGTTGATAGTGTTGTGATGCACTATTCTCCCTACAAGATTTCTTTGAGGGCAAAGAAGATCTTTGGAGGCTAGACTTCAAAGGGTTAGATCTCTCGGTTGTGGTATAGGTGAGTTGCCTAGTTTTCCATTGTCTGGATTTTGTTTTTGATTGTTGTTTCTCCCATTGAAATAACAATCCCCTTTTCAAAATCCTTCTTGTGAAAAATCAAGAAGGTAGAGGAGTAGAGTCATTTGACTTGAACCTCTATACATACTTGTGTTCTTTACTTTATTGCAAGTCTTTATTCTTTCTAAAGAACACATCCAAGTATTGGTTGCACTCCAAAACGAAAAATATCCATAAAATATCCATATTTGGTGAACACACTATTCAACCCCCCCTTCTAGTGTGTTCTAAGGGACCTAACAATCTACATTCATAGACAATTCCAATGTACATAAAATACACGCTTTCTGTAGGCATCAGTTAAAATGATTCTCATCCCATCGTTTTTACCCTCCAACCAAATGTTTTCTAAACCAATTTCTCAAGTCTAATTAATCTGAACCAAATATTTTTTACATCAACCAAACCAAATCTGCATTGATTCAACCAAAAGCGGCTCCACGTTCAAGCATATAGAACACCCACGGAGAAAGAGTCTCTATCAGGATATTCTCTTGTGATAGAAACTGTCAAAGATATAGCATAAGAGGGTGAAAGTGATGGAGGAAGGGAAGAGTAGATAGCACATTGGCTGAAGGGCATGATCCGTGTCACCAAGCAATTGATACCACAGAATGAGAATGTGAATCAACGATTAAGATGCTTAGTTGGTGATGTGAGCTGAAGGAAACACGGGAGAATCAAGATGGCACGGTGATCCCGTGATTTACGGAGGAGGTTGGCTGGAGTGTGCAGGAAGAAGAAGAAGGAAAGGACGCGAAGTGTTTAAAAACAAGTGAAATGATAAAAATGCCCTTGACAGTTATTTGTATGAGTGGTTAAAATAAGGGCTTTCTTGTAATTTTGTTTGATTCATCTTCTTCCTTATTAGTGCGCCTGGCGTTTGCAGAGAGTAACTAATTCAGTTGTGTATCTCATTTCCTTGAATGTGATCTCCCAATTTTTCTTGTTCATTCTCTCTCTTTTTCACTCGTTCTCTGCAAGTTTTTGCATATTGATTGATTGTTGCTGGAGATTTGAATTACTTTTTACAAATTTCACATGGTATCAGATCATAATGTGTAGATGAATTTTGGCACATTCATGGCTTCGAATAACTTCCCTCCTAATAATTCTCCTTCTTCATCAATAATCCTCTTCCTAATAATGGTGTTACGGATCCAGCAAAGGATCCGTTTTATGTGCATCCTAGTGATAGTCCTTCGTTGATACTGGTACAACCACTTCTTGATGGAAACAATTATCATAGTTGGAGTAGGTCGATGAGGCGTGCATTGGAGTCTAAGAATAAACTAGGTTTCGTCAATGGAATGTATCCAAAGCCAGCAGAAGCAGCGGGTAGGTACAATGCTTGGATCAAGGCCAATAACATGGTAGCAGCGTGGTTGGTAAATTCCTTATCCCCTAGCATTGCACAAAGTGTTATGTGGCTGGACAATACAGTAGAAATTTGGAATGATCTGTCATTTAGATATGGTAACATTGATTCATTTAGACTTTCTGATTTGCAAGAGGCATTCTATGCAGTAAAACAGGAAAGCAATTCAGTAACGGAATATTATACAAAGTTAAAAAGAATTTGGGAAGAATTGTCTGTTTTGAGAGCAATACCTAATTGCGTTTGTGGTAGATGCACTTGTAATTAGACTGCTAAGATTAATAAATTTGTCGAAGATGACTGTGTAATAAAATATTTAAAAGGACTGAGTGATGATTTTGAAGCGGTTAAGTCACAGATTTTTCTCTCCACTCCTTTGCCTGATCTTAAGACTGCGTTTGCAATGACAATTAAGTTGGAGAGGAAAATGACATACACAACTAATCAAAATCAGTTTATGAATACCAGTTGGAAAAGGTTTTGGAAGAGGAAATGGGATGTTTAATTAGAATACATCTAAGGCGCCTTTCTGCACATACTATAGTATGGTTGGACATATTGTTGACAGGTGTTATAAGAAGCATGGGCATCCACCAGGTTTCAAGCCAAAAAGTCAGGTGAACCTTGTGTATGCTGATGGAGGTTCACAGTCTGGAGGTGATATGCCAAATTATGGAGAATGTGACGGACTTGAAGGTCCTGAGGAAAGTCAGGGTATCACCTTCATTGACAGCAGAGCAATACACACAACTGCTTCATATGTTGCATGAACACCAGGACAGAGCAAACAAGAGTAGTGGTGAGTCCACTGGTAGTGCAACAGCTCACCATTCCGTCGTGTCAGCATAGAAAGTTAGTGATTCTAGTAAGAATGCAGGTAATGAATTACATAAAAGTTTAAACATATGGATATTGGATTCTGGAGCCAATGATCATGTGTGCTGTGGCTTAAATCTTTTTGTTTCATTTCATACTGTTAATTCTTTGTTTGTGAAGCTCCCAGATAAATGTCTTGTCAAAATGTCCCATGTTGGGACAGTTCAACTCAACCTAGACCTAATCCTTACAGATGTGTTTCATATTCCATCATTTTCCTTTAACCTATTATCCTTGACAAAATTAACCAAACTCAGACATATTACTATCTCATTTCATCATAACATTTGTTGTATTCAAGACCTAAGGACTAAGAAGATGATTGGTTCAACTGAAGAGAACCAAGGACTTTATCATCTTCATGGATCTCCCAAGGTTATTCCCCAGCCAAAGACACTTTCTGTCATCTCTTCTGCTACCTGGTTATGGCATGCCAGGTTGGGACACACATCTCATGCCAGACTTAAGGAGATACAGAAGATGGACCCAATGGTGACTGCAGAGTATGATGAATTCAATAAGTGCACTGTGTGCCCACTGGCAAAGCAAAAGAGAATTCCATTTCATGTTTTACATTCAGTTTCCTCAGCCCATTTTTTTCCTCATCCATATTGACTTTGGAGACCTTATGAATACCCTACAATGTACAGACAACAATACTTTCTTACAATAGTTGATGATTACAACATGTTTTGTTCGGTGTATCTGATTAAATGTTAGTCTGAAACAAGGTCCATCATACAAAGCTTTTATGAGCATGCATTGGTTCAATTGGATTGTCATATTAAAATCATTAGAACTGATAATGGCCAAGAGTTTAACATAAATCAGTTCTATGCATCTAAGGGTATTGTGCACCAGACAAGTTGTGTCTACACCCTACAACAAAATGGTATTGTAGAGAGGAAACATCAGCATATACTCTCAGCAGCTAGAACTCTCAGGTTCCAGTCACATGTACCTTCAGCTTATTGGGGGCTTTTGTATCCAACATTCAGTATTTCTTATAAACCTGATCCCCACACCATTGTTGAACAATAAATTTCCTTACCAACTTCTGTACCACAAAACCCCCTCTTATTCCCACCTTAAAGTCTTTGGATGTCTTGCCTTTGGAACCAATACAAAGCCAAACAAAGACAAGTTTAGTCCAAGGTCCAGAAAGAGTATTTTTCTGGGTATGTCATATACTACAAAAGGGTACATTTTGCAAGACCTTGATACAAAAGATGTGTATATATGTAGAGATATTGTTTTTCATGAGACCATATTTCCTTATGGGTCAAAATCAGATCATCATGACAATGTGACCTGGTCACCAATAACAACCCTGGAATCTACTTGTCCACCAGCAAATGATGTTATACCTAACTACATAGACACATCAACTTCAGCACCCTATCTTGTACCACCTCTCATGTCTCCTTTGCCTAATTCACCTGCAACTGTAGTAAATGATCTTCGTCTAAATCCATCAGTATCCTCATTTGAGACTGATAAACCTTCTTCCAATCCACATGGCCATCACAATCGCCATTGCCTCTAGGAGAATTGGTTGTTGAGCTGCCTCCTCTTGAACCTGCTGATGAATATAATTCTGCCCATGCCAACCACAGACCTCAGCGTACCAAACATGCTCCCACTTATTTACAGGACTATTATTGTAATCAACTCGCTAAATCTTCTAAGCCAGATTTTCATGCTTCACCTCACTCTTTGCATAAGTGCTTCATATTTGCATCACTAACTCCACAATACAAAGCATATGTTTTAAACTTAAGTGTACATACAGAACCTCAGTCTTACCTAAAAGCATCTAGCTCTTCTGTATGGCAGAAAGCAATGGGAGCAGAGATAGCAGCGGTAGAAGCAAACAAGACTTGGTCTATAGTGCCCATACTTCCAGGAAAAAGACCAATTGGGTGCAGATGGGTCTACAAAACCAAGCTGAAGTCTGGTACGATGGAAGGTATAAGGCTAGGTTAGTTGCTAAAGGGTATAATCAGCAGCTAGGCATATACTATCATGACACTTTCCCCCGTTGCTAAGCTAACCACAGTGAGAGTGGTCCTTGCCCTTGCAGCACAGCATGGGTGGCCTATCCATCAAATGGACGTTAACAATGCTTTCCTCCATGAGGATTTACATGAGGATGTACATATGACTCCTCCACCTGGGATGATTCGTTCAGATTCGAGCATGGTGTGCATGTTGGAGAAATCATTATATGGACTTAAACAGGCTAGCAGAGAGTGGAATGCTACCCTAACTCATTTTTTGATATCTCAAGGATTCCAGCAATCAAAGGCAGACTATACATTATTCACTAAGTCAGTGGGTTCTTCCTTACTCACTTTATTGGTGTATGTTGATGATATAATAGTGACATGTCCTTCAGAAGCATCTATATCCCAGATTAAGCAGGCTCTTCATAGAAAATTTTCGAATCAAGGATCTGGGAGATCTTAAATACTTCCTTGGCATTGTGGTAGCCAAGGCAAGAGGGGGAGTTCACATTAACCAAAGAAAATATATGCTGTAATTATTGGATCAGGCTGGATTTTTGGACTCAAAGCCAGCAAAAAGTCCTATGGAAAGTAGCTTGAGACTGACGCATAATGATTCTCCACTAATAAAAGATGTCTCACAGTATAGAAGACTGATAGAAAAATTGCTTTACCTCACTATATCTAGACCTGATATAACATTCCCTGTACAGCAGCTCAGTCAGTCTCTAGATTGTCCTACTGAAAATCATCTTAAGACTGCACGTAGAGTCCTAAGATATATTAAAGGAACTTTAGGACAAGGTCTGCTATTTCCAAGAACTGGAGGTTTGGAGCTGAAGGCATTTGTGGATGCAGACTGGGGAGGTTGCCATGAAACAAGGAGATCTATCACAGGGTATTGTGTGTTCTTAGGAGAAGCTGTGATTTCTTGGAAATCAAAGAAACAAACTACGGTATCAAGGTCCTCAGCAGAGGTAAAGTATAGAGCAATGGCATTAGTCACTTGTGAGGTCCAATGGCTCACTTACCTTTTGAAGGACCTGGGTGTGAGTACCATTAAGCAAGTTGAGATATTTTGTGATTGCAAAAGTGCCATTTACATAGCTGAAAACCCAGTATTTCATGAAAAAACCAAGCACATTGAGATTGATTGTCATGTCGTGAGAGACAAATTGCAAGGATCAATCCAATTGATGCCAATTAGAACTGAGTTACAATTGGCCGATATGTTCACTAAGCCTCTTGACTCAAAAAGACTGGGTGCACTTTCTGCAGCGTTAGGGACATATAACATACATTCCAAGCTTGGCTTGAGGGGGATATCAAAGATATAGCAGAAGAGGGTGAAAGTGATGGAGGAAGGGAAGAGTAGATAGCACATTGGCTGAAGGGCATGATCCGTGTCACCAAACATTTGATACCACAGGATGAGAATGGGAATCAACGGTTAAAATGATAGTTGGTGATGTGAGCTAAAGAAAACACGGGAGAATCAAAATGGCACTGTGATCCCGTGATTTACGGAGGAGGTTGACTGGAGTGCGCAGGAAGAAGAAGAAGGAAAGGACGCGAAGTGTTTAAAAACAAGTGAAATGACGAAAATGCCCTTGACAGTTATTTGTATGAGTAGTTAAAATAAGGGCTTTCTTGTAATTTTGTTTGATTCATCTTCTTCCTTATTAGTGCGCCTGGCGTTTGCAGAGAGTAACTAATTCAGTTGTGTATCTCATTTCCTTGAATGTGATCTCCCAATTGTTCTTGTTCATTCTCTTTCTTTTTCACTCGTTCTCTGCACGTTTTTGCATATTGATTGGTTGTTGCTGAAGATTTGAATTACTTTTTACAAATTTCACAGCAACCTTTACAAACCTTTCAACTTATTTATTCCCCACCATAAATATCATTCATTTTTGTTCGAATCCTAAACGTCAGAAGAGGAAAGTGGCTGTTTATTGCCTCCCTATGGTGCAGTTGTATTAAAGAATCAAAATTGTTTCCATTGATTTTGTTCGAATACAATCGTTTCTATGTAGAACACAACCATTTCTACCAACTATGGAATATTTCAATTTGTACATGATTTGATAAAATACATTCTTCGTTACATTTACTTTCGTATCTCTCTAAATATAGGATGATTTTATTGCTTTCTAACGGCAGTTAACGGACATTAGAGTTGAGAATTGGAGGGGACAAAACATAATAAATTATCATATCTTACTTATACTGCATACGAATATGTAAAACAAAATCGAATGTAAAGATTCATTATTTTAAAATCGATGTGACAGGTGAATCTTACATCAAGTTTCCATATTTATCCACAGTGTATGTCCAAACACAATTTGGAGGATTAAAATCAGCCACACTATTATATACCTATTGAAAAAGTGGCTGTTTAGTGCCTCCCACAGCAGGTAATGTTGTATTTAATGTAGAGTTTATATGTTGCTTGGAAATTACAAAAGTATATAACGCGCTTTACAGAAGACGCCGAAACCATCTGTCTCTTTTGGGCTACTTTTTTTTAATTATAAAATTTGGGGTTTCAAAATAATTTATTTGAAAGAATTCCAACAAAAAAACGTACATTTATCTGTTTTTAATTTTGTCACATCAATATGGAGAAAGATACCAGTATCTACAAATTTAAATCACAAAAGGTACCTTGTCAGAGATACAATATTTGTTGAGGATTGCCACATTGTTTTATTTGAATAGAATAGATGAATAAAACGACTTACGCAATATTGGTTCTTCGAGGATGATGTAATACCATTTAATGTCTTAAAGTCTTGGATGAATATGATTCTCGTCATATGTAAACGTAATATCAAATATTTCAGAATGATATCGAAACAGATTTTATCTTTATATGTTTACACCTTGTCTGACGTATGATTAGCATTTAGTATCAATCAATTGATGGAAAGAAAATCACCTGGTTCATCAATTCTTCTCACATTTTATTGTCGATTTAATAATTACATTACATTCCTATTCATAGCTTCTGTGAAATAGGGCATAAATGAATGATTAGTTCCACAAATCTCATTACACGTTACAACAATAGTTAAACAATGTCAAGAACATAAGGAAATCCGAGGACGAACATGAAGAAAAAAATAAAGAAGGTGAGTTTCGTAAATCGTTGTTAAAGATGATGTCAAAGACGATGCCCAACCATGATCAGGTTTCCGTGTGACCCTAGCCCTTGAGCAAATATAAGCTAAATAATATTGCAATATCTAGTTTATTAACCATTTAGTATAACGATTACTATTTCGAGCCAATGATATCCTTCCTTTGGCAACTCTGTGCAAGCCTGCCTGACAAAAGTTCAGGTTAATTGATCCATTGATTGGATGGAGTATAAGGAATACACTTTCCAAGAAAAAGATTAGGATAAATTATTGGTAATGTTAAAGAGATCAAAATATCATGTCCCGGGAAAAAAATGCTTAAGCATCCAGATATATCAAGCAGATCTTGAAACGACTAGTAAGGTTGTTACTTTGTGATATTGAGATCATGGGTTCGAACCGCGAAAACAGCTTCTTGTACAAAGTGTAGGGTAAAGATGCGTACATCTGATCAGCCCTTCCTTGAACCATGTACAAATACGGAGTCTAATGCACTAGGGAACATATCTCAACTATGACTCGCGTCTAAAATAATCTGATTCATACAAATATTCAGACACATTCTGCCCAAACTGAATTAATGCACAAGTATGCATCAATTGGATCGAAATACCAACAACAATATCAATTGCCTTAGAAGTTTCCGTCAAATTGCTATATAAACAACAAAGCTAAATCTATTCGCATTCAAACACCACCTTGGGCACTAAAAACCTAGAAAATGCAATTGTAGAGTTAACAGAAAAAAAAATTAATGCGTTAGAAATCCCGTTTTGCATTTCTTTTTTCTCCTCTCCCTCCCCTATATATGTTTTTTTACTCCTGAAGCAGTGTCGTTCTTTTTCTTCCTCTGTGTAATAACTGAACCTGAAGTAAGGCTAACCATTTGATAAATTTGAACATTGAGATTTAGACTACAAGAACACACGCTTCATCATTTGATATAAACAAAATAACAACTAATTCAACTGAATCAAAGATGAAATCAAATGGAAGACAAAAGGAGAAATTGAGAGAGAAATGAATTTTCATATAACTGTCACAAGAAAATCTCTAATTTCGCTACTCCAATGCACTGCTGCGGGAGCAGTTTATATCGCTGCTCCTAACGAATTAAGAAAGAAGAATAAATCAAAATTACAAGAAAGCCCTTTTGTTTTAACTACTGTACACTTATTTACAAAGGGCAGAAAAGTCATTTCACTTCCTATTTAAACTGCCCGCCAATTGCCTCACACGTCTTCTTCTTCCAGCTGAATTCTCCTTCCTGGTTTGGTCATTGCATCTTGAAAAATTCAATCCCAGCCGTTCAAGATCACATTCCTCATTCACCAATTGCTATTCATGTATTCTCAATTTGCTCAATTCACTTGTTTCTTCTTCACAATTGTTTGATCCTATTCGTGTCTTTTGATGGCCGCTACATTTATTGCCTACTACACCACCGCAGCTTTGACACCCCTCCTCAAATCTGACAGCACAAATGCATTGCAAAGACCAAGTGCAAAAGTCAGATTGTGCAAAAATGTCAGCAAGCTGATGACTGGTTCTCATAGGCATCGGTTTAACAGCACCCTCCATGTACTTTTGTCTCACAATGTGGCAGTCTATTTCTATATGCTTGGTCCTTTCATGGAATACAAGATTTTACACTATATAGAGTGCACTTCTGCTATCATAAAACAGTTCAACTGGACCATCATGTTTCACCTTTAAATCCTTCAACAAATACAGTAGCCATTGTATTTCACAAGTTGCAGCCGCAAGTGCTCTATATTCAGCTTCTGAAGATGACTTTGATACGGTTGTCTGCTTCTTTGCCTTCCAAGAAGTGCCTCTCCCAAAAACATGCAGAAGCCCGTCACTGATCTCCTAGTTTCTTGGCATCCAGTCCAATCCGCATCTGCAAATGCTTTGAGCTTCAGCATTGTATTTTTAGGGAAGTATATGCCCTGACTTGCAGTTCCCTTAATATAACGTAACAACCTGTGAGTTGCCTTCAGATGTGCTTCAGTGGGTGAATCCAAAAATTGAGACAGTTGTTGTACAGCAAATGTGATATCTGTCTTGGTGATAGTCAAGTATAGCAATTTGCCAATGAGTCTTCTGTATCTGGTTACATCCTCAATCAAGGCTGAATCATTATGTTGCAGCTTTATCCCTTTATCCATTGGTGTTTTGGCCGGTTTGCCCCAAGAAATCCTGTGTAATCCAATAACTCCATGACATATTTTCTCTGGCACAAAGTAATGCCTCCTTGATCTAGCAACCTCAATGTCTAAGAAATAACTCAAGTTGCCAAGGTCTTTAATCTGAAAAGTGTAATGCAGATAAGTCTTTATTTGTTGAATGGTTAGCAGTGAGGGGCTAGTCACAATGACATCATATCCATATACAAGTAGGATTACAAAAGCATCAGGGGTGTCCTTTATGAAGAGTGTGTGATAATGCTCAGATTGGCTAAATCCTTGGTGGAGAAGGGCCTGCGTGAGCTTCTCATTCCATTACCTGCTGGCCTGTTTCAATCCATATAGTGATTTTTGTAACTTACATACTGTGTTTGGTGCTGACACTAATAATCCTGGTGGGGGCTCCATGTAGATTTCCACAGAGAGATCACCATGGAGGAATGCATTATTGATGTCCAATTGATGAATGAACCAGTCTTTGCTTGCTGCTAAAGCTAACACCAGCCTGACTGTGGTAAGTTTGGCCACTGGTGAGAATGTGTATGTATAGTGTACACCAAGTTGCTGTGTGAAGCCCTTGGCCACCAGCCTGGCTTTACAGCATTCCACAGTTCCATCAGCCTTGTACTTGGTTTTATACATCCACTTGCCTCCAATTGTTATTTTCCTCCAGGTAAAGACACTAAAGACCAAGTATTATTAGCATTTTCCTGGTAAGTAGTAGGATCAGAGTGCAAACTAATACTCAAAGCATATGCCTTATACTCAGAAGACAACAAATTAAAAGAAAAGGAATGTTCAATGGGATGTGAAGTGGTAATAGCAGAAGAAGAAGATGAATTTGTAAGCACATTGCAATAATAATCTTTCAGATATCAGGGCTTCTGCCTTTGTGTAGTTGGCCCGGGTATGTCCTGAATGGGTGGCAAATCAATTATAAGTGTGGGCTGTGGCCTTTCAGGGGATGAGACAAGGGATGAACCCGCGGCAGAATATGATGGTGACAAAGGTGATACTGAAGGCATAATGATTGGCAAAGGTGGAGAGTCAAGAGGGACCATGCTTGTGTTGGAGTTAAATGGAGGGGTTGGATTTGTGGCTTGTGAGGTTAAGTTTGAGGAAGTTTAAAGTGGTAAATGGGAGGATGGATGGGCTCAGTCAACATAGTTGGTGAGTCATGGAATGGGAAGGTATGTTCATGAAATGTGAGATGTCTAGAAGTGAAGACAGTTTGAGTATCATGTCTTGAAGTATATAACCTTTTCTATTTAGAGGAAAACAAAGAAAGACACACGACTTTGCTCTGGTGTCAAACTTTCCTTTCTGAGACGCTGTGTTATAAGCAAAGGCATGACAGCTAAATATTTTGAGGTGGCTATATTGTGGTGTTTTATTGTAGATAATGTCAAAGGGTGTTTTCTTGTTTAAGGTTGGTGTGGGTAGGATATTTACAAGGTATGGGGTATGTTGGATACACAAACCCCAATATTTCAGAGGAAGGTTTGCTTGAAACCTTAAAGCTCTAGCAACATTTAGCAAATGTTGTTGTTTCCTTTCTACTAGCCTATTTCGTTGATGTGTATATGGCAAATTATTTGATGTACAATTATCTGATCTGAGTACCTTTATTCTTCTGTTGAATTGAGTTTCAACAAAGTGATGGAAACTCTCAAGGACTTGCATTGCCTCAGATTTTGGTTTCAATAAATAGGTTCAAGTGAACTTGCTTTTGTCATCTACTAAGGTAAGAAAGTAAGTATGTCCAAAAAGGGTTGAGACCCTGTATGGTCCCCATATATCAATATGCAACAAATCAAAACAGGCCTTTGAAACTGGCATGGAAATGGGAAATGATAACTTCTTTTGTTTAGCCATGGGACAAATTTTGCAATGTGCATTAACATCAGAGGCAACAACAAAAGGCTCCATTTTATTTATCTCTTTTATTCTTGGCATGGATTTATGGGCAAGTCCATATGCCACAACATAGAAGGAGAATTACAATGAGAATAGGAAGAAAAACAAGTAGGTAAAAAATTCTTATCCAAAGAGTTTGTGCTCACTAAAGGAGTGGCTTCTGTGCCTGGAATGCTCTGATTGCCAATGACATTTCTCAGTCTAGCTGAACCAATATTCCTCTTGGAATATTGGTTCTAAAGAATACATTCATGATCATAGAAGTAAGCACATACGCGAGAAGTCAAAGATAGTTTACTCAATGAAAGAAGATTGAAAGAGAACGCTGGAACAAATAGGACATTTGTAATAACAAGATAAGGATTAATGGTGACTGTTCCAGTATGAGTTGCCTTAGCTGAAACATTGTTTGGGATTTTGACGGATACATTTTCAATGGGTGCATAAGAATCAAAAATTAACAAAGAACAGACAATGTGATTAGTGGCTCCTGAGTCTAAAATCCATATGCTAGGTATATTAGATTGCTACTAACCTGTAACTTTATCAGAATTCACCATAGCCTGAGCACTCATGACTACAGGTTGAGCAACTATAGATTCAGCAACAACTCATGCCTTCACATAACCCTTTTCATTCAGCATATTCATCAATTTTCTGTACTGTTCTGCTATCAACATAGGCATAAGTACATTCTGCTGAGGAGTCTATGTCATAACTGATTGGAACTCATGTCCTTCATGCCCACCTGACAAGCTCACCTCTTGGCTCAGGGCATCCACCATGTTCACTTATGGTTTGACCTTAAATCCAGGAGGATACCCGTACTTCTTGTAACATTTTTCAACTGTATATCCACTCATACCACAATGAGGCACACATGCCTCTGGGAGAAATTGTGATAACCTCTGTTTGTACCTCTAGTATTTCCTCTAAAGTTCATGTTCTGTCCTCTAGCATTGAAACTACCAACTGCAAAACTCGTAGGATTAAACTCACCAACACTATCAATCATCAAGGCAGATGCATTGTTAGTAAAATGTGGCTGTGTATTACCAATCATAACTTTCCTTTCATATTGCAGTGCCATTGAAAATGCAGTGGAAATGCTAGGTAAAGGAGTCCCTACAAATATCTGAGATCTCACCGGATCAAATTCAATGCTTAGTCCTTTTATGAATTTTATTACAAAATCTCCCTCTACAAACTTACTCACCTTCCCAACAATGTCACAAGTACATCTACTACATGAACATTTCGGTATTGGTCTCAGAATTAACATTTCTTCCCATAGTGACTTCAATTTGGTAAAGTATTCGTTTATAGACATACCTTCATGCTTTATCAGATAGAATTGCTCTAACAAATCTGATAAACGAAATGAATCATCTCCTGCATACCTTAATGTCAAATCCTTCCATACATCATATGCTATCTCAAACCACATGATATTTTGAGCAATTGCCTGTGTGACGCAATTCTGTATCTATAACTGCACCATAGTGTTGCATTGGTTCCACGTGAGAAAATTCACATAATCTTCATCAGGTCTCTCCATGGAACCATCAATGAAGCACATCTTGTTTTTAATCGTCAAGGCCATACGTAATGTTCTGCTCCATGAATGAAAATTATGTCCATTGAGTGGAGGCTGTACCAACACCGCAGCTGGACTCTCATTCGGATGCAAATAAAGGGGATTGAAGCCTATATTCTCAACACAATTGTTTCGAACGTTTGACAGTAAAAGTAGAAGCCATGATCATACAAATCGTAACTGTTAATCACACACAATATAAATAGGAAAACTCTCTGATACCATGATAAAATTGAATATTGAGATTCAGACTACAATAACACACGCTTGATTATTTGATATGAACAAAATAACAACTAATTCAACTGAATAAAAGATGAAATCGAATGAAAGACAAAAGGAGAAGTTGAGAGAGAAAGGAATTTTCATATAACTACCACAAGAAAATCTCTAATTTCGCTACTCCAATGCACTGCTGCAGGAGCAGTTTATATCGCTGCTCCTAACGAATCAAGAAAGAAGAATAAAGCAAAATTACAAGAACACCTTTTTGTTTTAACTACTGTACACTTATTTACAAAGGGCAGAAAAGTCATTTCACTTCCTATTTAAACTGCCTGCCAACTGCCTCACGCGTCTTCTTCTTCCAGCTTGATTCCCCTTCCTGGTCTGGTCTTTGCATCTTGAAAAATTGAATCGCAGCCGTTCAAGATCACATTCCTCATTCACCAATTACTATTCATGTATTCTCAATTTTCCCAATTCACTTGTTTCTTCTTCACAATTGTTTGATCCCATTCGTGTCTTTTGATGGCTACTACATTTACTGCCTACTGCACCACCAACAGCTTTGACACCATTTGAGTTATCTTAGTCTTTTTCAATATCCATCTTCTTCCAAAGAGATGAACTATTTTCTCTAACATAGTTATACTCAATAAGGCTAACCATTTGACTTATGTTTAATATTTTTTTGCATCACATTCTCCTTATCTTTCTGTATACCTTTTCAATCAAATATAATATCACAGGTCCTTACACCACAGCGTTGGAGTATACCAACATTATATACAAACATTACCTCATTGCTTTAGAGGCTTCCGTCTATGGCAGGATAAGAAGGAATCGAATGTAAACACGCTTACCCGTGTGTTGGAAACACACAGAAGTTGTTTCCGGATCACACATAATAAAAATTGCGTCAAGTTTGTCGATTGACTGATACTTTACAATACAAGAATCGTAGCAAATTTATTGAGTTATTTTGTTTTATTACATCATATTTTAAAGTCAAAGAATAGTACGTCATTGACTCCCTTGAAGTGCACGTAGCGTTGGAGTATATGGTATGAATAATAACTTGTCATGATCAATCTTTGTTGTTACTTGACCCTTTTGTATCTTAGTTTCGGACAGAGATTTTGAATAACAATCAAAATATTGGATATCACATGCATGTCGTTAAAACCATAAAAAATAATGTATTAAAGTTTTGACCAATAGCAAGACAATGCATGGATGTTGCTCCTCATCCGATGCTAGGATTGCTCGAAGCAGACAAACACATCAGCTAAATATGGACTGTGTTTCGTGGAACTTCATCAGGTCCAAGATCATTTTTAGGATAACTCCGCCTCTCAAAACTTTTGTGACACATATAGTTTTATTTATTATTATTATTATTATTTATTATAAAGTGATGGAATCTAGAGATTAAGAGACATAGGGACAAAAGGTGATTCCATTTGATGTCAGTTTCCATATGAAACGTTTTCGTAAATCATTCCATCATAGGGCAAAAGGTGATTTGAGAACCAACAATGTTCTTTCCCATCAATTATAGTCTTTAATTATTAATTACCGTGTTATGGAACCACAAATGATATTCTCAAGGCTTTGACATCTTTCCACTTTACAGTGTTTATTTTTATTATATATTATATTGTGGTGTATTGCTCCATATATTATACTGTCTGCTCTTCGTTGTGTGGTGACATGTATTGTAATAATATATTCCGATTATCACAAGAAAAGTTAGACTCTAGAAAATGTATCACGAGGGTAATTCGGTTTCGAACCTATTTCACGTAAACTTCCACTGAATACCATATTTATGGAATGGTAGCGGATGGCTTCATTTCATTCATGTGAATATATATATATATATATATATATATATATATATATATACATATATATATACATATATACATATATACATATATACATATATACATACATATATATATGCATGTATGTATGTATGTATGTATGTAAGTATATATAAAGGAGTTCATAGGCTCCTACTTTTATTATGATGCCCTCACTTATGTGGAGGAATACTTTTAAAACGTAAAAGTTCAAAGCATAACAGAATGAAACTACTTAATGGATGAAAGATAGTGACTTGTAATCTGCTAAGGGGAAGGGGAAATGAGTGCCACCCCAAAGGGATATGATATGCCTCATTAAAACTTTGGCAAACAAAACCACCTTGTGGATAAAATCTTGCACGAAGGAAAAAGAATACATATTTACCCGATTTGGGATAGCAAGAGTACGATGAAAGTAATAGCCCAGAGTTGTAAGTTGGTGGCGTCGTCTGTCGATATGTACGTGAGCATTAGCGTCAACCGCCATCCATTTGAAAATCAAACATGTGAGATGTAAGTGTCGGGCAATATGAAAGGACAAATAGTAATAGTACCAAAATCAAAAGCATACCTAGCCTGCCTACATCCGGAAGAATGCAGGCAGCAATTCTGTTGAATTGTCAATCTATATGGAAACAAAGATGTCAACACGTCGAAGATGTCTAGTGGTAATATCCAGTGATACACAGCTGCAGACAATGGGAGGCAAAGATGCCGGAGTAAAGTGACATGTGGAAGCATTAACAACCATGTTGAGCTGAATAATGCGTCGATAAATTGGCTTCTCGATACGCATGCTGAACTAAGGTATGAGTCTGTCTGACCAATGCATGTAGCTGGCGTAAATGATATGTATGTGGCGTGAGAGCCGAATCAGTAAAGGATGTCAACAGCGCCTGACAATCTGTCTCAAGAATAAGATTCAGATGATTAGGCAAGAAACATAGGAGCCCAAATAATGCAGCAATGTGTTTCTGCAAAACGGCAAAGTCAAGGGCAACCGAAATGATAGTGCTCTTATGCATGCACCAGAAGAGTCTCGCAAGATGACATCGCCTGCAGCAAATCGTCGCCCCACCGCCGTATCTGTATTAAGCTTCAATCGTCCAGACGGTGGGGACAACCATCGCACCACCTAAATACGATGTGTATGCAGTGGAGGTAGCAGGCCCGAGTGTTGTCGCGATAAGGAATCTGATGCCGGAACGGATTGCGGACATTAGAGAGAACGTATTCCAAGTAGTGTCATTACCATCTATAATAGATGTGTATGAGCGCCAAATATTAAAAACAATAATACCATGAACAATGATCCGCAAAACTCCCCTCACCGAATTAGAAGAAGACTAAAGCCACCATGACATTAGATATTGTCATAATTGTATACCTGCAGGAAATACTCCATCCAAACAACATTAATAATGAAACCAAATGGAGCGAATACTTGGACAATACAGGTACAAATGTGAGACCTCAGCAGATGACTGCTTACGAAATGGACAAATGGTTGGCTTTATCACAAGAAAGCTACATAAATTATCTTCCAAAGGCAACGCCCTATGCGACAACCACCAAAGAAAGTCACTAATGGCTGGCCGCTGCCGTTTGTGCCATACAAATTGAGAGGAAAAAAATTTTCGGACGAGATTCGCGACACAACTGAAAGGCCGAATGTAAAGAAAAAATACTAGAACAATTAATCTTCCAAATAAGTATATCCCCATCCCAGCTACATTGCACAATACTTCGTGGGTGAAATCGGCAAATGAGTTTCCATGTAGGAGAGTCATATAGGCACGGTATGTAATCATCCTTTGGACCGTATTTTGCCGCCATGTATCTACTCCACAACGTTGTCCGCTGATGATATCGCCACCAGATACGACAACAATACGCATCCTGTAACGTGTATAAATTTTGAATGCCCAGACCACCTTCATCCCTCAGAGTTTGAATGCGAGACCAAGAGACCCAATGTCGCTTAGGACCCCAATAAAACTTTGCCATTTTCCGATGAATAATATGCATAACTGATTTGGCAGCCTGCCAACCGCCGGTAACATGTAATGGTAAAGAAGATAAGACATAGCGCAACAGAACCAATCTACCTGTTTGAGATAAAAGCTTGCTATGCCACCCATTTAGACGCGTGTCAATATGCTACAAAAGTGTAGTACAATGTTGTGCTCTAGTTATATCCTTATAAAAAGGATCCGAGGTAACGAAATGGCAAAGGTGTTGACTGCATATCAAGAAGAGACTCAAAACGCTGACGACGTGCCGGCGAAGTGTTTGCAGATACTATAAATCGGCTTTTCTGAAGATTAAGTTTTTGTCCTGATGCTGACACATATCCAGGTAGGAAATCCTAAAATGCTCGAAGGCTACGAAAGTTCCCATGTAAAAACACTAATAAGTCGTCCGCATACGCCAGATGTGAAATAGTAAAAGGCATGCGTCCCAATCTGAATGGACATAATCGACCTGATACTACCCGAGCTTTCAGCCCCCGACTGAAGCCTTCCAAAGCCAGAATGAAAAGCAAAGGAGATAAAGAATCCCCTTGCTTCACCCCTCTTGTAGGTCAGAAAAAACCACAGGGAACTCTATTAAATGAAACTGAAAAACGTGTACTAGGAAAATGATTTAGAACCAAACGAATAAAAGAAGATGAGAAGCCAAAAGGAGACAATAATAACTCCAAATACTCCTAGCTCACTCGATCAAAGGCTTTCATCATGTCCATCTTTAAACACGGCTGGCTACCTGCTCCCCCACGGCCGAGCATATGTATTAGTTCCCCGCAAGGAGAACTTGTGAGGAAATGTCGTGTCCTTTAGGGAACCCGTTTGTTCTGGGGAAATCAGCTTATGAAGCAAAATATTTAGCCGGGTAGCAATAATACGTGTACATATCTTGCTCATGAAGTTTTCCAGACAAATTGGACAATAGTCGCTGAATGTACGCGGAGCATTACATTTTGGTAACAAAGTAATCAATGCACTAGCCATGACCGCAGGATGCGGAATCCCTAAGAAAAATTCCTGCACCGCCTTAATCACATCCGTGTGAATAATATCCCAGCATGTATGGAAAAATTTACCATGGAAACCATCGGGTCCAGCATCACTCTGAGGATCTAAGTGCCAGAATGCGTCTTTAACCTCCTGTGACTGCGATAGCTGAGTGAGGAGGACATTATCATCTTCCATCACCAATTGTGGGATATGGGCCAAAAGATGATTATGATTGCCTGTATGTTCCTGAGAAAACAAAGAAGTGTAGAATGTGATTGCCTTTTGCTGTATAGACTCTTGAGTATCACATAGTATATCATCAGATGTGCATATTTGCTGAATACATAGTTTACATCGTTGTCCTTTCACCATTGAATGAAAATATTGTGTATGGGCGTCACCATCCCTTAACCATCTGAGTCGTGCCTTTTGTTTCCGAAAATCATACTCATCCTTAGATGCTAATATATTTTGCTTTTGCATGACGATTGTCACTTGTGGGATCATTGTCAAAAGTTTGTTCTGCATGGCGCATCACAGTCTCAGCCTCCTGCAGTCTATCAAAAATATTGCCAAAGATAGTCTTATTCCATGTTTGGATATCATGTTTTAGGCGCGTCAACTTTTTGTAAAATCCATACATACCATCGATTGTCGGATAAAAAGTTCAAGCCTCCTTAACATATGCATGGAAGTCCGGATGCGAAAGCCAAGCGTCTAAAAATCAAAATGATTGTGGGCCTACCACTCGAGAGGTAGCACAGATGAGTAACATCGGAGAATGATCAGAGGGCACCCTGGCAAGATGTGTTAGATGTAAATCATCAAAAGCATCATAGAATAAAGAATTAGAAACACCCAATCAAGACGCATTTACACACAGCCAAGATCACGGCCATCCGCCCAGGTAAAGCGGGAGCCGTGAAATGGGGGATCCATTAGTCCACAATCCTCTATGCAATCATTAAAATCCTGCAAATGAGACAGTTGCGGATGCAAACGACCCTTGTGATCCTCCAGTGATCGAAAAGTGTTGAAGCCACCACTTAACAACCATGGTAAAGAATGTGTCTGAACATGCACACGCAACAAGGACCAAAGAGGCTGACAGAGCACAACTGTATGACAGCCATAGACAACCGTCCACCAAAAGGAGAAGTTTGTAGGTAAGTAAATGAAATGCAAATGTAATAACTGGTCTTTCTCACGAATATCAACAGTTCGAAAATGTGAATCCCTCCAGCAAATCCATTTGGTACCAACTGTAGAAGCAAAAGAATGAGAGAAACCTAGTTCCATACAATACCGTGTATGACTTGATAATTGGAGCTTGGGCTCAATTAAAGCTAAGAGATTTAGATGGTGTAAACGTATCAAATGACTTAACCGTGGTAACGAGGAGTGAATACTTCGGACATTCCATGTTATAATATTTATTGAAAAGAGGTGAAAGTATCACTTAAGTGAGGCGACCAGGTAGCACTGCGAGTAAGAATAGCAGAGGGAGGCAATAGAGGCAAATCCTTGCGATTTCGGCAACAACGTTTAGAGATCACAGGTATATAACCCAACTCCTCAGGAGATTTTTCCAGGCGATTTATGAGCTCTTCAACTAACGGCGATGGCGGTAATTGACTGATACGTCGGGAAATTGCTTCGGAGACAGTCGCCACATCAGACGGATCATTTTGTAGAACATTTGGGACATTTGTATCTGAGCTATGGCCTAATTCTCCCTCATCCACAGTATCAATAGGAATATTACATTCTGCATCTTGACTTAGCCGGCAAATATCCTGGGCATGTGTACTCTGCGGTAGTACCTCATGGCAAGCCTGATGGTCTGAGATTGGCTGATCTGGCGCAGTTTTTAGTTGCCACACTTTCTTGGATGGTACTGTTTTTGAGATGGTGGCCTCAGACAAGTGATCAATACAATGACCCTCCTTGTGGCCGAATGTTCTACGCTTCATGCAATACAATGGTAAATCCTCATATAGGACCGATTGAAAGAACGATGAATCTCCAGAATCCACATAAATTTTTGCATGGAGTTCTTGCATAACGTTACTTCACACAGACACGAGCCACCGATGGACGATGCAAATTAAGAGTGGTTGTGTCTACCTTGATCGGCCTACCAATTACATATAGCGCCAGTTGATCTTGTAAATGATTGGGCAATCTGGTGAGAGAGACCCACACCGGTACAACCGGTATCTCAAACTTGAGGTTATACGCTGGTGTCCATTTAGTCACTCGCATCTCATAACCAAGAATACGCCAAATACCATGGCAAAAGCATCATGTGTAATCTTCTTCCTTATCAAAATTCAACAATATACGAGAATCATCTAATAAGCCAATGGATGCATCACCTTGAAATCCGATGATGTCCAATGCCTTGCAAATCGCCGCCATTGCCGGCCTGCCCCGCCAAGAAGTTCCTACCAATGCATATCGGAAGCGGCTTGCCAATGCATCAATTTCGAAAGATGTGAATTGAACCGATGGAGCGTCCTTAAATCTGCCGATTTCTTGAGTAGGGAAAGCAGTGGGAGATGCAGAAATAACATATGCAAAAGACTTAGTGAATGGCCGACGAAGATTGAAGGGGATATCGTGTGTTCTCCAGCGCCGCCGGGGGGAGAGCCAAAAAAATCTTCAAGTATATATGTGTGTGTGTGTATATGTATATGTATATAGCTTGGTCTACAGGACTCATTCATATACTAAAACAATAGCTACCATATACATACAAAAAATTATATCAATCATATTACTAATATAATGTCTCAAGATGGAGCTCGGAATGAGAGTTCAATCTTGCTTGTCAGTGATGTGAAGCAAGTCTAAGAAAAGATGTCAAGAAAAAATCGACGAGCAGATCAGTACATGACATGTGTCGAACACTTAAGGTCCCAACATGATCGTGAATAAAGCCCAACCCAGTTTAGGGACAGTAGAAGGGAAACAAAAGAGAAATAAGAAAGAAAACCAGAAATAGGAAAACTAGATTCTGTTTTTTAGAGATTTTTTTAAGCAAAAAATAGGACTCTTTCTTGTTTTTGGTTTTGAGACTCTAGAAGACACGGAATAAAACAATATTTAGAATGAAAATAAATCTGATGTTCTACCGAGATAAGTAAAGGGGACCTCGCTGGAGGCGGGGGTTACTGGAGTTGGGAGAGGGATTTTGTAGAGGAGACCTCTATCGAAAGAAAATAAGAAAAGAGGAATAAGGCTGAAGCCATAAGTCAAGGCTAAGTCTTGATGAAGTTGAAGAGATAAGTGAGGACCTCATCCTAGGTGGGGGCTGCCGGATTTGACAGAGGAGATCTCTACAGGCAAGAAACCTATGTAAAGAAGAAAATAGAATAGGAGAAATAAGGCCGAAGTTCATAAGTTAAGACCAAGTCTTGGTGAAGTTTAATGAGTAAAGAAGTAGCTCACCGCAGGTAGGAAATGCCGAAATTGAGGAGATAGAGCCGTGGCGGAGCCAGGAGTCTCTTCTTGGGGGCATTGACAAGGTTCGCGACAGGAATACCACCGGTCACCATTTCGGACAGAAAATCAACAAAATCTTCTAGACATATTTCTGGATTATAACATAAAATACGTGAAAGAAAACACATCTGCCAACCAATGTACAAAAAAAATAATACACAACATACAATATGCGGATTATAATATGGGATGAGCAGATTAGGCATGACTTACTAGAGTTGTACCACTCTGAGGACATGGTCCAGGATAGGAGTTCTTAGAGGCAGAGGATTAAGGTTAAGGAGGGTAGACATGATATAGGGGCACCTTAGAGGACTAAATAATATTTACACTGTAGGTTGACTTTGCACTTTTTTATTTCGGTATTTGTCTTTAAACTATTTGTGCATATCCGATGTTATGATTATTTTAATATCGGAAGATTTCTGTTTATGTTTAATAAAATCCCTTCACTTGTACATATTCCTATTATTGTGTAATCTATACAGGTACATATAGAACCAGGGGTCTCACTGGAAGCAAACTCTCTATCCCGTGGCATGGAGGTATTGTTTGCCTGCCGCTCACCTTTCCCAGACCCTAGCTATAGCATTGGATATCGTTGGGATATACTGTGTATGATTGTTGTTGTTGTTATTGTTGTTGTAATATACATCAATACATACCTTTTATTTGCCTATTGCAGAATGAGAAGGAGTTTCCAGGGGACGTAAAAGGGTTCTTCGAGATGACATTGATTGAAATCATTGTATAATATCTTCATCTTCAATGGTGCTAAAAATTTCATGCTCAAAGTAAGAAAATAAACAATCCGATAGTACATCATCCCCCAACCAGTTGAGTAGATCAGTCTTGACGATATTCATTGCAGAAAAATAAGAAACAAACAACTGTCACAAAAGCTAGTGTTTAACAATGGGCATTTGGAAAAGCAGGTTACCTTTTATAGTTTAATGTCTGAATGCTGAATCAATGAACCAATCATATATGGTGTACACAGTTGCCTTGATTGCATACAATAGTTTTTACACAGCAGCAGCCAACACTAAGGATTTGAATGCAACTTAAAGATATGTAGCTCACAACTTTGAAACGACTTTAGAGCAACCAAATAATATCATAAAAGCTGTGTAATTATAGCATCTTCCCCCAATGGAGTGGCACAACGGTATGCCATTTTCAAATTAATATATCAACTATCAAGCATCATCTCTCACAGGATTCGTAAGCTTAGCAAACCAAAAAAAAACTTTCATCTTCATAAGCAAACTAATGCAAAGAAGTCTACTAGTTTTCAATGATTACATTACATAGCACATGCTAAACCAATCTAAATTGCAAGGAAAAACCATCAAACCAATTGCAAATCTAAACAGCCGACATCGACCACAAGATTTACCGTTTGAAAAAAGAAAACACCATAAAAAAAATATAGGTTTGAATATTTACCTGTTAATGAATTATTGTTAATCCTGCTTGAGAATTTGATTGCAAAAACGTTTGTTCTTGCTACACTTCTTGGCCGACACTCAGCTCCATCTAAACACCATAAAAACCATGCTTAAGAGGAAACCCTAATCAGTGATCATAAAACCATTTGGGAATTGGAAGAGGAATCCACCAAGTTGTGTTCCAAGATTTACCAAATTTTGAATTCTTCCTTCTTGGCCTATATCAGCTTCCAAAATAAACCAAACCTTCAGAACAAAATGAAAACACCAACCGACACAGTTCAAATTACCAAACCAGATCCTCTTCCAACAAGGAAAACCTTTACCGCCGAAGATAAACTCCAAAATATGTGGGGGCTGTTCAAAATATGTCTAAACGATGTGGAAAACATATGTGAATTGGGTAAAAACCACCAGCAACATAAAAAAACCTAACTATTCAAATTGCTTGGACAACAACCATGTGGGACAACTGAAAAGTCAATGGGATTTTTTAGTTTTAATCTTTTTGCAATTTTTAAACAAAGTTTATCCCTTTTTTTAATTTTTTAGTAAATTTAAGAGACCGGACTTCCGGTAAGTTTTAGACACATTTTAGTCACTTAGCAGAGAATTGCCAAACGCTAAACCTATGTGATCATGTAAGTGTTCGGTCAAGTAGGGACACACTTTGAACTGAACGGCCAAAAATACAGCTACACCTATCTGTATATGATTTTTTTTGTCGACGTTGGGGGCACGTGGCCCCCAGGCCCCTCTCCCTCCGCCCATGTGAGCAATGTTAAGCGGCCTATAGTATAGATAAGATGACAATTTTTTCTTTTTTTTTGGTTTGAAGAAGAGATTGAAGCAATCATATTAAAGACTAAAGAGGAAGAAGATTGTGTCGCGGTGGAGATTGGATCATAGATGGAAGGATATGATGTGGTGGTAGGAATTGGAAGAGGTGTAGAAGAAGATGGCATGGTGGGATTAGAGTAGGAGTGCAAGTCATTGGAAAGAAAAGCCAAGAAAAATGATCGTATGATGTGATACCATATGTAAGAGTAGTGAATGGGTCCATTTCATTGATGTGTAATTACAAATGTATATACACATACGTGATTTGGTCTGCAAGGCTAATTTTTTATGCTAAAAAATATTCTGGAGAATATACACAGGACTAATTCCTTGTACTAATGTGTATGTAACTGTTAGGTCCCTTAGAACACACTAGAAGGGGGGTTGAATAGTGTGTTCACCAAGTATGGATATTTTCTGGATATTTTTCGTTTTTGAGTGCAGCCAATACTTGAGTGTGTTCTTTTAGAAGAATAAAAACTTTGCAAAGAGTAAAGAACACAAGGATATACGGAGGTTCAAGTCAAATGATTCTACTCCTCTACCTTCTTGATTTTTCACAAGAAGGATTTTGAAAAGGAGATTGTTATTTCTATGGGAGGAAACAACAATCAAAACTAAAATCCAACAAGATGAAAAATTAGGCCACATGCCTAGACCACAACCAAGAATTCTAACCCCTCGAAGTCTAGCCTCCAAAGTTCTTCTTTGCCCTCAAAGAAATCTTGTAGGGAGTATAGTGCACCACAACACTATCAACTAACCCTCCAAGGTCTAGAAATCTTAAACAAGAAGCACCCTTGCTCCTTGACCAACAATCTACACGGCCTCTCACAATCTTCACTTACTAAGAAGAAGACTCTTCTTCTTCCTTTACAACACAACTCTCAAAAATAAAGTAAAATGTACAAAATTACAACTATTTTGAGAGCTTGAAATTTTGAGAGAAACTTGAGAGCTTGAACGGTAGAAAGTTGTTTAAGAAAATGGAAGAACCCTTCTTTTATCATTATTCAAAAATCTTCCCGTTTGAACCCTTCCAGAGCCAATAATGGGATTTGGCATTTTGTGTTGGTGTATTCTTTTCATTGGAAAACTCCTCTTGGCATGTATCAACATATTTGGAGAGGTTTCAAAATGGAAGCCAAAAGAGGAAGCCTGACTTCTTCAGGAATGAGAGAGGACCTGTGAAAATAACACTAAATAGGAGGGTACAAAGAGTCAAATGATGTTAGAAAGTGAAGCATAAGACTTTTTGTAACGTTGGTCACATGAAGCGCCTAAAGTGTTTATAACACATGCGTTCAATGTGACATGAAGCGCTTTATGTGAAAAAGAACAGTCGTTCGAAGTCACATAAAGCGCCTTATATGGGCAACTAAAGGCGTTCGAAGTCACATGAAGCGCCTAATGTCAGCCTTCATGTTTTTTCGAACTAATTCTGACAATTTCTCAGAAAGTACTTGGTGTACGTGCCCATTTTGGGGGAAAGTACTTTTGACTTGGTGGTACACATGAAGCGCCTAATGTAGGCGTTCAAAGTGTACTGCCTTTTTCCCAGAACACATGAAGCGCCTAATGTAGGCGTTCGAAGTGTTCGGGCTTCCATACACTTCACATGAAGCGCCTAATGTAGGCGTTCGAAGTGTACTGGAATTCACCAAGGCACATGAAGCGCCTAATGTAAGCGTTCGAAGTATACTGACTTCCAACACACACATAAGGCGCCTAATCCATCGTTCGAAGTACCAAATTGTGCAAATCATCAAAACTTAAACTTGTTCTAACATTCTCCCTCTTTTTGATGATTTCACAAAATGCATAACTTTTAAAGTTAGCTCCCCCTTAACTTATGCTCCCCCTCACTTGGTGCAAGAAGAAAAAAACTTGGAATCGAAATACTAAAATGATGATGAAGCAAGTAACAGAACAACATCATTTGGAGAATAGCAAAATGCCAAGTCAAATAATCTTGCAAGTTTGAAATTTTCACATACACAAGAAAATTAAAACTACATATTTTCATCAGCACCTCCGCTTGGAGGTGTGAACCCACCAAAACCAAAACCTCCACTAGCTGCAAAGTCAGAGAATCCACCCATGGATCCTTCAACACCGCCAGAACCGCAGAGCACCACCACCACCACCACCACACTTTCTCCCCCTAAATCATCAAAATTAGGGGGAGAGCCCACAGACAGATCTGCATGAAAGCATTTTTAACTGCAGTCATGCGAAGTTCATTGACGCATGCCGAGCTTCATGCTCAGCATCACGAAGCTGCAACTGTTGAACAGTCCGTTGAAGTGAGGCTACGTGATAGCAATTCAGATGAATGCTACCACTGGCATCTTCCTGAGGTCCTTCATCAACCTCATCAGCAAGATCAGGAATGTAGTGGCCTTCCGTTTTTGAGAATCAATGGCTTGGGCGATGTTGTAGTTGTCGTAGAAGTCCGTTTTTTCGACTTGGGTCAGATCAGCATCAGAAATTGCAATACCTTTTGACTTCTACAAGATCGTGATAATATTTGCAAAAGGTAATGCTTTGGACCCTTTCCGGAGAGCAGCAAACATGACTTCTATAAAAATCCAGGCAAGATTCAGCTGGGTCTCATGTTTGATGCGATAAGTAACATAGAAATCCATGTTGCTTGGATTTCTAGTGGACTTACCGTTGACACAGTATGTGACCCGCCAGCAGAATGCGGTCACCAAGGGCATGTTCTGAGTCTTCTTTTGAGGGAAAATACTCCAGATCAAATTTCACGTCCTGCTCATAGACGCTGTATTTGCTACTCCAGTCAAAGACTGAGAAGTCACTCAGCCCTTCATTTTTGATTCTCAGAACTTCACAGATTTCAGGTACAGTGAAGCTGAGTGGATTACCGTCGACAATAGTGTGCAGGGAAAATGATTGAGACTCAGATTGTGGGGTAACCTACATGTTGGCATAGAACATTTTGGTGTAATCGCGGGAAAATTTTTGCATATCAGATCTGGACCAGATGGAGGTCCATCCTTGATGTTCCAGCAAGGGAATGATCTGGAAGGCATTACTAGTCTCAGGTAGATTACTGAGACGAAGCAATTTGAGGAGAATGATAGGACGATTGTTTGTGTCCTATTCTTCAAAGAGCAGATTTGAGTACATTGACAGATGCACTCCTTTGTCCGCATAACGGGGGTGGTTACTTGATATCAGAGTCAAACTCCTTCAACCAAGGAGAATTTTCCTTGGAGAGGTTTTCGCGAATGGATATTATTTCTTGCGTTCTACAACGCTCGCAGTTTGTTTTCGCTGTGGCTTCAGGGGCGTTTAGAAGGAGCTGCAGATGCCATTGAAAGAGTTTTGACTGAAGGTTGGGAAAAAGATAGACTGAAAAGTGGAGTAATCTGAGTGAGAAGAGAGGAAAGAGAGGGCTATGAAATATAAAGGAGATGAAAAGAAGATGAAGAGATTTGGTGTCTAATGGTGAGAGGATAATAGAGCAGTGGGAGTAAATGTTGGGGAGAGTGGAAGCAGATGACAGAGTTTTGGAATATGAAAAGATTTGGAAGTGGAAAAGTGGAAGAGACGTGTGGAAGGGAGTGGGAGAAGGAATGGCGGCAGAAATTGATGGCTCTTTGATTGGCGCAAAAAACTGAAGAGACGGCAGAAAGACAGTGAAGATTTAGAGTTTAGGCGCCTAATGTGACTTCGAACGACATTCATAAAACAGAGATGAAGCGCCTGAAGTCACTTCAGACGGTTGTGGAAAAGAAGATTGAACGCTTAATGTCACTTCGAACAAGTGAACTCATACAGATAAAGCTCTTAATCAAATTTCGAACGCTAGTGATTTGGAACATAAAACGCCTGATGTCACTTCGAACGAGTGACATACTTAACATCAGGCGCTTGATGTGACATCGAACGCCTGAAGTAACTGTGATGAAGCGCCTTATGTATACTGACCTTGAAAATTTTGAAAATTTTCATGCTCAAAACTCAAGATGGGTTATTATCAACCCATGTTGAGCAACCCCAACTACTTCTTATATATGCAAATACATCACTAGGTAAGGATTTCGTGAATATGTCTGCTAATTGGTCTCGTGTAGGAACGTACTCCACACTTACCAAGTTCTTTGTACACAATCACGGATGAAATGATACCTCATTTCAATGTGCTTAGTTCGACTATGTTGGACGGAATTTTGTGCAATATTGATAGCAGACGTGTTATCACACAAGATTGACACCTTGGAGAAGTGAATGTTATAATCATTTAAAGTGTTTGTCATCCATAACAATTGTGCACAACAAGAGGCAGCCGACACATATTCGGATACCGCCGTAGAAAGAGACACACTGTTTTGTTTCTTGGAAAACCAAGAAACAAGACAATCTCCAAGAAACTGACAAGTTCCGAAGGTGCTCTTCCTATCAACAAGACTCCCTGCATAATCGGAGTCACAATATCCTCTTAAATCAAAACGTGCATTCTTAGGATAAAATAGACGAAATTTCAAAGTACATCTAAGGTATCTAAGAATGCGTTTTACCGCAACTAGATGCATATCCCTAGGATCACTTTGAAATCTAGCACATAAGCACATTGCATATAAAATATCGGGTCTACTAGCCGTCAAATAAAGTAGACTACCTATAATGCCATGATACAAGGTTACCTCGACATGCTTTTCTTTCTCATCCTTGTCAAGCTTGGCACTTGTGCTCATAGGTGTGTTTACTTCTCTTCCTACACCAAAATTGTACTTTTTGAGCAAATCATTTGTGTATTTGGTTTGGGAAATGTACACGCTATCTTCGGTTTGCTTGATTTGTAATCCAAGGAAATAGTTGAGTTCTCCCATCATGCTCATTTCGAATTCACTTTGCATAAGACTAGCAAATTGCTCACAAAGACAATTGTTAGTAGCACCAAAAATAATATCATCAACATATACTTGAACAATTAACGGGAAAATCTCACTTATTAGCCTAACGTTTGGCCCATTACTCAGTTAGCAGCCTAACGTTGATGGAACTCACTTAACACACCCAATCTTTGTCCAAAATGGCTCATTTGTAGCCAGTGACCGTTGACCAACCGTTGCCTAACCTTTGATTTTCTCAGACCAACCAGGAGTTGACACGTGGCGACCCTTTTTAATTAAGAAAATAAAATTGTATTTTTGAATAAACTGATTTAAAAGGAATTTAAAAATTCTAAAAATTTTAAAAATTAATTAAAAAATATTTAAAAAATGGAAAAATTAGGGAAAAAAAGATAAAAATAATAACAAAATTACCCACAATGCCCCATCACTCCACCCACCCACCCTCACGCCCACCCCCACCCCCACCCCCGCACCCCACCCCCAGGCCAATTTTTTTTAGAATTTTTCTAACTCACTCATAACGCTCTGACCACCCCCGCGTCCCCCCACCCCCTCCTCTCGGCAAAATATTTTTTAAAATTTTTTCTAACTCACCCATAACGTCCCAACCACCCCCGCGCCCCCTCCCCCACCCCCGCGCACACCCCAAAAAAATTTTAAAATTTTTTCAACTCACCCACAAAGCTCTTACATCCCCCGGCACCCCAAACAATCCAACCCCCCAGCCCAAAAAGAAAATGACAATCTACTTACGCAATAGGGTATTGACAATGTGCATGAACTACTTATGCAATTAGATCATGCACATCGTCATTTGCGCTCCTCCAACATTCAACACACAGAAGAAATTCTCTTAGAAAATTTAACCCATGATAACCAGACAAAAACATTGTCATTTTCTTTTTTGGGCTGGGGGTTTGGATTGTTTCGGGTTTCGGGGGATGGTCGGAGCTTTGTGAGTGAGTTGAAAAATTTTAAAATTTTTTTGGGGAGGGCGCGGGGGTGGGGAGGGGACGCCAGGGGTGGTTGGGACATTATGGGTGACTTAGAAAAAATTTTTAAAAAATGTTTTTGGCGAGAGGAGGGGGTGGGGGAGACGCAGGGGTGGTCGGAGCGTTATGAGTGAGCTAGAAAAAAAAATTTAAAAAAAAAATTGGCCTGGGGTGGGGGGTGCACGGGGGTAGGGTGGGGTGGGTTTGGGGGTGGGGTGCGTGGGTGGAGAGTTGGGGCATTGTGGGTAATTTTTTATTATTTTTATCTTTTTTCCTAATTTTTCGCTTTTTAAAATATTTTTTTAATTAATTTTTACAATTTTTAGAAATAATAACATTTTTTTTAGAAATGAAATTTTTTTAAAAATAAGAGAAAACCTGTTGTAGTAAGTCACCTTCCGGTGACTGGCTATAAGTGAGCCATTTTGGACAAAGATTGGGTGTTAAGTGAGTTTCATCAACGTTAGGCTGCTAACTGAGTAATGAGCCAAACGTTAGGCTAATAAGTGAGATTTTCCCAACAATTAATTGATTTCTACCTTGTTCTTTTATGAACAAAGTAGTGTCAACTTTACCTCTTGAAAAACCATTATTAAGAAGAAAAGTACTTAACCTCTCGTACCAAGCTCTTGGAGCTTGTTTGAGGCCATAAAGAGCCTTTTTAAGTTTGAAGACATGATGTGGTGAATCATGACATTCAAACCCGGGAGGTTGTGCAACATACACTTCTTCTTGAATAATACCATTCAAGAAGGTGGATTTAACATCCATTTGGTAAAGTTTAAAATCTCTATAACAAGCATATGCTAATAACATCCTAATAGTCTCAAGCCGTGCTACAGGTGCAAATGTCTCATCAAAATCGATACCCTCTTCTTGGCAGTATCCTTGAGCAACTAATCTAGCCTTGTTTCTAGTGACATTACCTTGATCATTCATCTTGTTACGAAATACCCATTTCATACCAATAATAGGATGATCATGTGGTTTGGGAACCAACTCCCAAACATTACTTCTCTCGAATTGGTTTAACTCTTCTTGCATAGCCAAGATCCAATTTTCATCAAGAAGTGCATCTTTGACATTCTTAGGCTCTATAAGAGAGACAAATGCATTCTCTTTATATTGCCTTTGTGTGGTGATACCCCTATTTAAATCACATATGACCAACTCGTGTGGGTGAGAACTTTTATGCTTAAATGATCTAGGAAGATTGGAGACGTCTCCTCCAACTTCCTCATGATCACATTCCGGGAGAGATGAACCTTCATTATTCAAATGAATTTCATTTTCCGGAACATGCGATGCATTTTCTACATTTTGTGTATCAACGACATGAGTATGAGAAATATTACTATTTGACTCACTAAGTTCATGCACACAAGGTGGAGGAGTACCTTCAATAGGTTCTACTCTCAAGTCAATGAAGATGTTTCCATTTGGAGGGTCATCAACAATCTCTTGTTGATGAACAACCATAGGAATATCCTCAAGAATTTCTTCTTGAGGAGTCACATCTTCATTTTCTTCACAATCCTCATTAAGTTTAGGTTCGTCACTAAGTGACTCACTAACTTAACATGGATTGATTCTTCCACCTTTTGACTCCTTTTGTTGAAAACACGAAATGCTTTACTATTTGAGGCATAACCTAAAAAGATACCTTCATCCGCTTTGAGGTCAAGTTTGTCCAAAGTATCCTTGGTATTAAGTATGAAACACTTGCAACCAAATACTTTGAAATACACAATGTTGGGAACTCTACCATTCCAAAGCTCATAAGGTGTCACATTTAGGTATGGTCTCAAATATACACGATTGATCACATGGCAAGCGGCATTTACCGCTTCGGCCCAAAAATATTTGGGCAAGCCGAAATCATTCAACATTGCTCTACACATTTCTTGTAGAGTTCTATTCTTTCGTTCGACCACACCATTTTGTTGTGGAGTTCTAGGTGCCGAAAGGTCGTGTGAGTATCCTTTGGATTCACAAAACCTTTCGAAATCACCATCAAACTCACCACCACGATCACTACGGATGGTCTCAATAGTGTCACCCACGTGATTTTCCAATCGTCTATTTAAATTCATAAACTCACAACATGCATCATTTTTCTTAGCTAGAAACATCACCCATGTATAACGAGTATAGTCATCTACTACCACGAAGGTATAATGTTTACCACCCAAACTTTTTGTTCCAACATCCCCATACAAATCCATATGAAGCAATTGTAGGGGTTTGGAGGTGGATATATTTGTCTTTGGATTGAAGCTTGTTTTCACAAGCTTCGCCTTTTGACAAGTGTCACATAAGTCATGGTTTTCGAAACTTATTTTTGGAAGGCCTCGGACTTTATTATTTTCGCAAATAAATATAAATGTTTTGAAACATACATGTCCGAGATGTCTATGCCATAGTTGCGTCAAATCATTCTTAGCAACTAAGCAAGATACATTTCGAGAAACCAATCATTGATGCTAAGTTTGTAAATATTTTTGAAACGCAAATCCTCAAATAAGATATCATTACCCTTTTTCACAACACACTTTGTTTTCAAAAACATTACCTCATAATTAGCATCACATAGTTGACTGACATTTATCAAGTTAAACTTTAGACCTACAACATATAAGACATCATTAAGAGAGAAGGAATTGTTACCCACAATACCATGTCCTTTGATTTGGCATTTGCTACCTCCAAAGTGGACAACTCCTCCATCTTGCATAGTGAGTCTATGGAAGAGACTTTTGTCTCCCGTCATATGGTTGGAACACCTATTGTCCATGACCCATTTGATCTTCTTGTCTTCGCTTTCTCCAATGAGTGCTAGGGCCTGCAAATGAACTATATGAAATTGGTACCCTTTTTGTTTTGGGTCCTTGAAGGTTAGTTACCTTCATTTCGCCTTTCGGCACCCACACAAGACTCTTATTATTTTTAGCCCTATATACTCTTTCTACATGACCTTTCCTATTGCAATAAAAACATGTAGGAGTATGTTTATGTGATTGCGCATGCTTGTGCGTTGGCACATTTCGTGATTCCTTTTTAGGAACAACCTTCTTTGGAATCAAAGAAGGTTTTTGTTTCACGACTTGGACCAAAGGTTGTGACACCTTTGGTGCATTTGCCTTTGCTTTAAGCATGTGCCGTTGTTTCTTCAAGGAGGTTTTAGTCTCCTTGACGACTTGTGCTTGTTCCTTTGGTTTTCCCTTCTTAAATGCATACAGGGTGCTAGGCTTGATTTTAGCTTTCATGATTGTCCTAGATGCATCCTTAACCTCTACCTTTGTAGCACTTACCCTTGAATCATTTTTCTTCTCATCAAGGGCTTGAGCACATGATTTCATCAAATCATATTTCTCTTGTAGTGCAGTCACATGCATGGTCAAAAATATGTCATGGTTAAGTTGTAATGCAATGTGATCTTCTAACGTGTCATTATACTCATTTAAGCATGCTCTAAATTCCTTTTTGACATGTTTATATTTTAAATCTAAGAGGTCATTTTCTTGCACTAGATCATCTCTTTCATCAATCAATCTATAATGAGATGAAATATTGCATACCTCCATGCCATCATCAATGGCCATGAGTGCAAAGAACTCCTTGTCAAGATCATCATGAACTACACCCGTGAGTGCAAGATCATAATGGTCGCCATTGTCGCTCTCGGACCTGGAAAGAATGCTCTCCTAATGGGCTACTTCCGCTTGCAAAGCCTTCTTCCTTTGGTAGATGGTCTTCTTATCCTTGAGTTGCGGCTCCTTCACCCGACAATCCTTCATGAAGTGATCAAACTTCCCACACTTGTAGCATTTGTTGTCTTGGTCCTTCACTTTGTCTTTGGAGAATTTGTCCTTGATGAACCTCTTAGCTTCATCCTCATTCTTTCGTGCAAAACGTCGGAATCTTCTAACAAGAAGTCCGACTTCATCATCCGAGTTCTCCGACTCGCAAGCAAGAGCTTTTGTAGAGTGGCGGATGGGGTCGTTCTTTTCTTGAGCATCAAGATGAATCTCATAAGTGATGAGATTCCCATACAGCTCATCCAAGATGATGGTCTCCAAGTCCTTGGAGTCCTCAATAGTCGTTACCTTTGCGTTCCATTCTCTTCCTAAGTTGTTTAGGAAGCAATGGTTGAGATCCTCTTGTTCTATTTTCTTGCCAACCGCAGTGAGAAGGTTGACAAGTTTGGTGAATCTTTGGATGGACTCTTCGATCTTTTCACCTTTGGGGACAGTGAAGTTGTAGAACTATTTGATCAACTGTCTCCTCTTTGCCTTCCTCACTTGAGATGTTACTTCATGGATCATCTCTAGCTTTGTCCAAGCCTCATGAGCGGATTGGACTCCTTGAATCTGAGCTCTCTCATTTGGAGTAAGAGAGCTATTTAAGATAGCAAGAGCTTTGCTATTTATGGCAAACTGTAACTCCTCTTCAGGAGTAGGATCATCAACATCAAAAGGTATAGTGGAACCTTTTGATACCTCTCTCCATATACGGTACCCACAAGAACGTAAATACGTTTCCATGTTGGACTTCCATAGTGGGTAGTTTAGAGGAGCAAACATTGGAACTTTGACATGGACACTTGAAATAGAAGGGAGAAGTGTCTCTTGTCTACTTCTTCTTGAGGCATCACCACTTGAGGAACTAGCACCATCAAAAATAAAGGGATCCATACTTTTAAGATCAAATCTTGCTATTTGAACTCAAAATCACAAGATTAAGCTCTGATACCAATTGTTAGGTCCTTTAGAACACACTAGAAGGGGGAGTTGAATAGTGTGTTCACCAAGTATGGATATTTTCTGGATATTTTTTGTTTTTGAGTGCAGCCAATACTTGGGTGTGTTCTTTAAGAAGAATAAAAACTTTGCAAAGAGTAAAGAACGCAAGGATATATAGAGGTTCAAGTCAAATGACTCTACTCCTCTACCTTCTTGATTTTTACAAGAAGGATTTTGAAAAGGGGATTGTTATTTCTATGGGGGGAAACAACAATCAAAAATAAAATCCAACAAGATGAAAAACTAGGCCACACGCCTAGACCACAACCAAGAATTCTAACCTCTTCAAGTCTAGTCTCCAAAGATCTTCTTTTCCCTCAAAGAAATCTTGTAGGGAGTATAGTGCATCACAACACTATCAACTAACCCTCCAAGGTCTAGAAATCTTAAACAAGAAGCACCCTTGCTCCTTGACCAATAATCTACACAGCCTCTCACAATCTTCACTCACTAAGAAGAAGACTCTTCTTCTTCCTTTACAACACAACTCTCAACAATAAAGTAAAATGTACAAAATTACAACTATTTTGAGAGCTAGAAATTTTGAGAAAAACTTGAGAGCTTGAACGGTAGAAAGTTGTTGAAGAAAATGGAAGAACCCTTCTTTTATCATTATTCAAAAATCTTCCCGTTTGAACCCTTCCAGAGCCAATAATGGGATTTGGCATTTTGTGTTGGTGTGTTCTTTTAGTTGGAAAACTCCTCTTGGCATGTAGCAACATATTTGGAGAGGTTTCAAAATGGAAGCCAAAAGAGGAAACCTGACTTCTTCAGGAATGAGAGAGGACCTGTGAAAATAACACTAAAATAGGAGGGTACAAAGAGTCAAATGATGTTAGAAAGTGAAGCATAAGACTTTTTGTAACGTTGGTCACATGAAGCGCCTAAAGTGTTTATAACACATGCGTTCAATGTGACATGAAGCGCTTTATGTGAAAAAGAATAGGCGTTCGAAGTCACATAAAGCGCCTTATGTGGGCAACTAAAGGCGTTCGAAGTCACATGAAGCGCCTAATGTCAGCCTTCATGCTTGTTCGAACTAATTCTGACATTTCTCAGAAAGTACTTGGTGTACGTGTCCATTTTGGGGGGAAAAGTACTTTTGACTTGGTGGTACACATGAAGCGCCTAATGTAGGCGTTCAAAGTGTACTGCCTTTTTTCTAGAACACATGAAGCGCCTAATGTATGCGTTCGAAGTGTTCGGACTTCCATACACTTCACATGAAGCACCTAATGTAGCCGTTCGAAGTGTACTGGAATTCACCAAGGCACATGAAGCGCCTAATGTAAGCGTTCGAAGTATACTGACTTCCAACACAACACATAAGGCGCCTAATCCGTCGTTCGAAGTACCAAATTGTGCAAATCATCAAAACTTAAACTTGTTCTAACATGTAACATGTCTATACAAACAATCATATTAATCATATTACTAATGTATTCTTGGAATGAAACCGGAAGGCGTAGTTATCGAACTAGGTAGGAAACGCAAAAGTATGTACACGGAAATGACCCCAAAAACATGAACATAAAAAGAAAGCACAAAAAAGGTTTGATTTCCTTTGTCTGGATTTTATATGATCAAATTGCATTTAGTTCTAAACGATCAAATTTTATTTTGTTCTAAAGTATTTCCAGGAAAAATCCACGTTTCCAATCCTTTTGGACTGATATAGGTTTGCTTTATTAATTTTTTCGAATATAGTCATGGAATAGAGGTTAAGGCGATTCCACTTAGTACAGGTTTCCCTATAAGACATTTTTATAAATCATTCCAAGATACGGGCAGACAATGATTAGCAAATCCCCGTCTGAAATAGACGTTCCATATTTGTAGACTGCCACTTATAAAATATTATAAATCCTACTTTTATTCATAAGTAGAACATGTAAAAGTGCATACATGAGGGTGAAACCTCAAAACATATATATACATACATACCTACCTATATATATATATATATATATATATATATATATAGATATATATATATGCCTATATATATATATGCCTATATATATACATATATATATATATATACATATATATATACACACATATATACACACATATATATAGAAGCAGAGAAAACAAAACGACAAAATGATCCTTCCATCCGACTTTTTGTTACCTAAATTTTGTAACACTTGTTTAATTATGGAACCCATACATACATTGGCCCATCATATATTAAAAAACGAAAAGGTACGCTTTTTTGATGACATGAAAAAGTCATCTAGTTTTCACCTTGTTGGTAAATTTGGTTGGTTTTACAGGGACCTCTTGTGATGTGATCTAAAAGACTCTTACCGTCACTGCAATAGACATACAGATGTTGTATATTTTTTTAGATTTTACAATTTTTTCTTACTAAGATATACAAGATAATGTGAAAACATTCAACATTTGTTTTCTAAAACATAAAACATCAGAGTATCCGTACACTGGACATTAAACTTTCCTGATGTAGGTCGACATAGGTACATATAGAGGTTGATGTCTCATTGGAATCAAACTCTCTATTCTTTAATATGGAAGTATTGTTTGTTTGTCACTCATCCTTCTCACACCTTAAAAAATTTTGTTAGAATATACTGAATATGTGTCGTTGTTGATCTAAGTGGACATAAACACAAGATAGAGCATGTTTAAGTGGCCCAAATATGAAAAGAAAACGAAAAAGCAAAGACGGTCGCATAATGTATGAATCTAAAGACTTAAAACACTTTCTTAATCTGAGTCGGAAGCATCAGTTTCAGATTCTTCATCTTCAGAATCATCATATTCTGAATCATCGGTAACGGCATGTCTACCATATCTCGCCCTCATCTCCTTAACGATCCTCTTCTTTGGTGGCAACGGACATTCATTCTCCGAGTTGGAGTTTTCTTCGCTGTCATCATAGTAGTTACTCAACTGGTCGGCCATTTTTGTATGTATAAGTAATTAGCTAGATTAAATCACTCGTTTCCTGTGATTTCTCTTAGCAGATTGTTCATTATAGTCTAACCTGTGATTTCCTATTTATACATACGGAGGGCAGAACACACCAAATTAGTCACTGCTGATCTGATGTGTGCTATGATGTGAACTTAATACAAAACAGAATCACAGGCTGGAAAACAACATTTTATTTGATGCACATATTTGCAAACATATAAGTTAACTGAATCTTAGTTTTAGAATAAGACAAAATTAGAGGTCTCCAGATATACTTTGTATAATTTCTTTTTGGAAGTCATCCTTGATGCCATATGTGGTGAGACCCAAAATCGCTTACCGAGTAGATCAGAGATGACCCGAGTTGTATACCGTTAATCTTCCATCTAAGTCCTTCAACAGAACCTGAGAAGGAAGAAAAATGTTAGAGGCTCCAGGGCGTTGCCCCGGGGAAACCCTCCGACGCTTAAGTCAGTTATGAGTGTTTTGAGTAGGCAATTTATGCTGGAATAAAGGTTTAGATAAAACCTGAGAAAGATCTCACTGAGTTTATGGATATCTGTGGTTTGGACGAGATGGAGTTTATGGAATTGAGCTCCAGGAGTTCTCTAAAATTCGGATCCCCTTCCCCGTCTGGATAGAGGGATATTTATACTTGAGATTGTGAAGGTCTGATTTCCTGCCCGATGATGGGACAGTGATGTGGCCGAGATGGCTGTCTTGTCTGCTGTAGAGCTACAGTGTGATGGGACTAAAGCTTGTAACTGTTGCTGTGTCAGTGGCTGAACCTAAGATGTGTAGGTCGGTCCGTAATAATGACCTTATCCTGCACCAATCGTCACTTGACATCTGGAAAGTTATCCTGCAGAGTTGCTTGGCGGGTCCCAGAAGACAATAGATAATATCTTCGTTTGATCTTATCTGATACTGTTTAGAGTAGCAGAGCCAATATGAAACCGGGGCCGATGTTAGTCCGAGGCCGAGATGAATAAGCACTCTTTGTTAGCTGAGGTTGACTATAAGAAGTTGCTTTGACTAGGGCATTGCCGAGCCGAGATGCAATATATAAAAACTGTCCTCGCGAGATGATCTCATTCCTCATCTGTTTTGGTCATGTTGAGCAAGTGCCGACCTGACTCAGGTATGCGGCCGAGCTGAACATAAGTAATAATTGGACTTGCCTTAGCCTTTTTAACAAACTTGTTTTAGCTAAAGGCATGAGACCGCTGAGCAGAAATGCATTCATGCCGAGCTGAAGCTGAAGTTCAAGCCTGTTTCCGAAGTGAAAACCTTAGCATATTCTTTGCTAAGAAGGCGAATACTGTGAGGGAGTATAGCCGAAGTGCAGCTTGGCCGAGCAGCGGTGCATTTGTGCCGAACTGCAGGAGTTCTGGCGTTGACCGTTATTCGCTCACCGGGTGGATCAGAGATGACCCGAGTCGTATGCCATTAATCTTCCGTCTAAGTCCTTCAACAGAACCTGAGAAGGAAGAAAAACGTTAGAGGTACCGGGGCGCTGCCCCGGGAAAACCCTCTGACGCTTAAGTCAGTTATGGGTGTTTTGAGTAGGCAATTTATGCTGGAATAAAGGTTTAGATAAAACCTGGGAAAGATCTCACTGAGTTTATGGATATCTGTGGTTTGGACGAGATGGAGTTTATGGAATTGAGCTCTAGGAGTTCTCCAAAATTCGGATCCCCTTCCCCGTCTGGATAGAGGGATATTTATACTTGAGATTGTGAAGGTCTGATTTCCTGCCCGATGATGGGACAGTGATGTGGCCGAGATGGCTGTCTTGTCTGCTGTAGAGCTACAGTGTGATGGGACTAAAGCTTGTGACTGCAGCTGTGTTAGTGGCTGAACCTAAGATGTGTAGGTCGGCCCGTAACGATGACCTTGTCCTGCGCCAGTCGTCACTTGACACCTGGAAAGTTATCCTGCAGAGTTGCTTGGCGGGTCCCAGAAGACAATAGATAATATCTTCTTTTGATCTTTTCTGATACTGTTTAGAGTAGCAGAGCCAATATGAAACCGGGGCCGAGATGAATAAGCACTCTTTGTTTGTTGTGGTTGACTGTAAAAAGTTGCTTTGACTAGGGCATTGCCGAGCCCAGATGCAATATATAAAAACTTTCCTCGCGAGATGATCTCATTCCTCATCTGTTTTGGTCATGTTGAGCAAGTGTCAACCTGACTCAGGTATGCGGCCGAGCTGAAGATAAGTAATAATTGGACTTGCCTTAACCTTTTTAACAAACTTGTTTAGCTAAAGGCATGAGACCGCTGAGCAGAAATGTATTCATGCCGAGCTGAAGCTGAAGTTCAAGTCTGCTGCCGAGGTGAAAACCTTAGCATATTCTTTGCTAAGAAGGCGAATACTGTGAGGGAGTATAGCCGAAGTACAGCTTGGCCGAGCAGCGGTTCATTTGTGCCGAACTGCAGGAGTTCTGCCGTTGACCGTTATTAACTAACAGATGTTTATTTTTTGCTCATCATATGTAAAGTTGAAGGGCCTTGATTCCACCTTCCAATTAGAGAAATTAGACGCACCAAATGGAGGCCCTTCAAAATTAGATTAATGTGCATAACATGAACTAGTAACATCAATTGATATATGTGTAGTCGACTGCATGATATATATGGCGTTCCCGATACACTAGGGTAGTCGACTACATGATATATATATGGCGTTCTCGATACACTACGCTCCCGGATTATCGCAGAATTAGGAGCACCGTTACCCTGCACTGTTTTGTGCAAGAGGCTGTTTCTACGGCTCGAACACATGACTTTAAGATCACAAAGCAGCAATGCAACGCCCCGTCCCGGACTAGGGTCTCGGAATGGTGCACTCGCTGTACTGTACTAAGAGAAGTACAAAGCGTCGAGACCTTTCATGTGCATGTCAACACATAAGCATAACTCAGTATAGCGGAAACGATATAAAGACAAACATTTACAATTAACATACACTCAACTACAATCTATCATAACTCCGTATAAACTATAATGTCCCAAAATCATAATATACTCTAAATACATAATTATCCATCTATATAAACAAAAATTCTTGGAACATACTTCCTCTAGCAAGAAGTGGTGGCCAGGGGAAGGGTAAATGAATGTGATGGAGGTATGGTTGTGGGATGCAACAAAGAAGTGGTGTGGCTGAAGATGTCGCCGGGGGGGAGAGAAAGTGAACGAAGATGCTGAAAGTTTTTCCTTTTTACCTTTCCATTTTTCTTTTGGTTTATTACCGAAAAAGTCATAGTTGTTTGACAGAAAAGTTGAAGTTAACACTAACTACTTGTTGATTCTAAGAGTAATCAAAATCATATTCAAAGATAAATGATGTATCAAATATTCCTCTTCTATATTCATAGACGATTCCAATATACATAAAATAAACGCTTTCCGTAGGCATCGTTTAAAATGATTCTCATTCCCCATTTTTATTTTCCAACCAAATCTTTTTAAACCAATTAATCCGTCTAAATAATCTGAACCAAATATTTTTTACATCAACCAAAACAAATCCACATTGATTCAACCAGAAGCGGCTCCAGGTTCAAGCATTTAGAACACCCACAAGAGAAAGAGTCTCTATCAGGATATTCTCTTGTGATAGAGACATTTACAAACCTTTCAACTTATTTATTTCCAACCATAATTATCATTCATTTTTGTTCGAATATTAAACGTCGAAAGGTGTGGAAGAGGAAAGTGGCTGCTTAGTTCCTCCCAACGGTGCAATTAACGGACATTAGATTTGAAAATTGGAGGGGACAAAACATAATAAATTATCATATCTTACTTATACTGCAGACAAATATGTAAAACAAAATAGAATGTAGAGATTCATTATTTTAAAATCGATGTGACAGGTGAATCTTACATCAAGTTTCCATATTTTTTCCACAGTGTATGTCCAAACACAAATTGGAGGATTAAAATCAGTCGCACTATTATACACCTATTGAAAAATAACATAGATGATCTGTTTAATGTATAGTTTACATGTTGCCTGGAAATTACAAAAGTATATAAGACGCTTTACGGAAGACGCCAAAACCATTTGTCTCTTTTGGGCTACTTTTTTTGATTGTTATGAAATTTGGGGTTTCAAAATAATTAATTTGAAAGAATTCCAATAAAAAAAAACACATACATTTATTTGTCTAAATTTGCCACGTCAGTATGGAGAAAGATATAAGCCTTCGAACCGTGCTATCACCAGTGTACAATTTTAAATCACAAAAAGGTGCCTTGGCAGGATACAATATTTGTTGCGGACTGCCATATTGGTTTTTTTTGGATGAAATGTAAATTTGTATAATCCGAATATCAGAACATCAAAGGGACCTATCCTATACAATAGCCCTATTTATAGGTCGATATGTCAACCTATCTGCACTATTCGGTGATGTAAGATATTTTAAACAATAGAAGCTACGTCTATGTCTAAAACGTGGAGAAGAGCTTATACATTACTCTGTACACATGAGTGCGTATTCTATGTGCTACATCCCTTGATACAAATTTTATGCCTTCAAAAATATATGTATTGCGCGCCTGCCAGATGTGGTACATCGTAGCAGCCAAGCCAATTTTTGCTTCATTGGCTCTGAGTGTCTTTCCTTTAAGTCTGTGTAAGCTCCAGGTCAGCAATCTATGGACGAAACTAAGTCCCTGTGAAAGACCAAGCCAGGTAGAGGTGGATAGCCAAACCTGTCTGGTGGACGAGGAGGAGAAGAAGAGGTGTTGAAGTGTCTCTTGTCCCACTGAGCGGAGCTGACATGTATGATCGTCGATGTAAACAAGCCTGTCCTTGGTGGGAAGCCTGTTCAGTCCATCCAACCATAGTGTAAAAGAGTGTTTGGGAGTCACTGCTGAGTCCCAAACGATCTAAGCCCAGTTGACTTTCCTACCTTTCTCCCTAAAGTGTTCATATGCCAGTCGAGATTTGAGAACACCATCTACCGTCCATGAAGTAAGAGCATCTATAGCTGAGATGCACGAGCCCGAGCTGACCAGCAGCTTGTCTCTGATCTCCAGCAATTTTTTCAGGAGGGGGAGTCAGTGCTTCGCCCCACCCTTGTCCATAACGTGATGTATAGCTTGTATTTATGATTCATCCAATGCACCCAGAGAGTATCCTTCTTTTGATTGATATCCCATAAGTGCTTGACTAACAGCGTAGATTCCATGCCTTCAGCTGAAGTACTCCCAAGCCACCTTCATCTTTGGACATGCTGATCTGAGACTAGGAAACCCAAGCCTTTCTGGCCCCAAGTGAAGAATTTCCCCATACGAAGTGTAAGCAAATTCTGTTCACCAGGGACCTAATTGTTTTTGGCAGAGGCAGATCACTTAACCAAAAATAGTTTCGCCTTGCAGCACTGATTTGATGAATTGTAATCTGCCAGCATATGAAAGACTAGTCACATTTCATAGCCCCACCTTGTCCCTCAGCTTCTTGATGAAAGGGGCGTAGTGAGAGCTCTGGAGTTTGTGCCCCACGATGGGTATGCCCAGATATCTGAATGACATCGTTCCAACTGAAAAAGCCCGTACTGACCTGCATCCAGTTAGCATCCTGGCATACTCCTGCATGGAACAGCATGGACTTGGACAGATTGACCCTGAGCCCTGAACAATAACCAAAGGTATCCAGTGCTTACATGAGTTTTGTACTGAGCAAATATCACATTGGGAAAAGAGGATAAGGTCATCCGCAAAGCTGAGGTGAGTGAAAAACTGCTTAGCACAGCCCAGTGTGAAAATGGAATTCTTTATTTTGGTGCAGCTGCCGGAGAAGCCTTGAGAGATATTCCATGCCAAGTACAAATAGGAATGGAGAGATAGGGTCTCCTTGTCTCAGCCCACGTCTGCCCTGAAAGTGTCTATAAGGCCTGCCATTTAGTGTGACAGACTACAAGGTGGAGGTGACGCACTCCATGATCCATCAAGTAAATGCAGCAGGGAAACCAAGTCAAATAAGCATGTCCTTAAGAAAAGACCAGCCCATTGAGTCAAACACTTTCCTGATGTCAACCTTTAACATGCACTTAAGAGCTGCTCTCTTTTTCCTATACTCCCTGATTTATTATTGCACCAGGAATATAATTTCCATTATAGATCTGCCTTTAACGAAGCCAGCCTGGTTGAATCTATGAAGGAAGTCATGACATTCGTCATTCTGGAAGCAAGGATCTTAGATATAATATTGTATATAACATTGCAGCTGGAGATAGGCCTTTAATCCTCAACTCTATTGACATGTGCAGACTTGGGTACTAAAGCAATTGTGGCATGATTGAGCTGTTTGAAGAACACCCCATTCTTGAAGAACTCCTGTAACGCAGCAACAAGGTCTGCTGTTGAAGAGATAAGGATGGAAGATTACAAATAAAGAAGTTTCTTATCTGATTAGTTGTAACTTACCTAACTAATCATAAATCAAATCAAATTCAAATCGTAGAGGATATTCTGTTACCATTGAGATAAGGCATGATGTATTATTTATAGTGGTTGTACGTTTGATTATTACTCAATCAAGAAGAAATATTTCTCTCATTCATAGCAAATTATTCCTTTATGGTATCAGAGCAGGTTCTGATCCTGAGGACTCACAAAAACAATTTCGTCATCATCCCACAGAACCCATCAGAAAACCACGCCAGACGCAAACAATCTGAAAAAATCGTTAGGGACTCAGATACAATCATCACAGTCTCCCGTATACCTTTCTCAGCCAGCTAAATCAAAATTGTTTTCGGCACTCAAAAATCATCATCATAGTCTCCTAATACCAGTCTCAGCCAAATAACCAAGAACAAGTTACCTGTTTCGAAATGTCTGAAGAAAGTTCAGTCCCAAAAATGGGACCAGCCTTTCCAGAAGAATTAACCATTCATCTTGCACAGCTCCTTCGCCAGAGCCTTGGCACATCGACTCCTACCACAAATTCTGACAACCTGACCATATGAGTTAAGTTAAATAGTGAAAATTACTCCTTATGGGCCACTCTCATCAGAAAAGCTATTGGCGGACGGGGGAAGGGATCCTACCTTACAGGGGTTCCACCTCCCCCGTCACCTACAGACCCAGATTATGGAAGATAAGAGCAGGATGATTCATGTGTTTTCACATGGCTAATTCAAAATATAGAACCAGCTCTTGTGACAAACGTGTCCCAGTATCCAACTTCCAAAGCATTGTGGGACGGACTATTCACCATTTATGGATCGGGTACTGACTCACTCTAGGTCTTTGACCTGCACAAAAGGGCCAGCACCCTTCGGCAGGGCTCACATATCTTGAAGGAGATATGGAACAAGTTTCAATCAATTTAGATGACCATAGACATCAAGGATCCGAATCCTATGAAGGACCCAGAAGATATTCGGATTTACAATCAGAAAATTCAGGAACAGCGTTTGTTCCAGTTCTTGATAGCAGTACACGAAAAGTTTGAGACAGCAAAAAGAGAAGTCCTTAAAAAGGAATCACTTCCATCTGTGGAAGTGGCTTATGGCCTAATCCGGCAAGAGGAGGACGGAATACATATTTTACGCGGTGACCCCTCAGCAGATACATCATTGGGGCACAGACAGGGACTAGCTACACAAGGAAGAGGAAGATCTGGGCCACAAAGACGCTCAGAGAACACTTCATTGCGTCTATAAAAGGAGGACAAAGCCAACCTTCAGTGTTCCCACTGTGGAAAGAAAAAACACACCAAGGAGACATGTTTCTTCCTGGTGGGTTTTCCAGACTGATGGAACAAACCCAGCGGGGCCACGATGGGGAAGGGAGCTGCGGCCATGAGCACCTCAGGAGATACCAGCAGGGACGCAGGAACGAATGGAGACGAAAAAGAGGAGCTGGGGAAGAAGAATGCACAGGAAAGCTCCAGACGCTTGGAGAAGGAGGCAGCCGCCACAGGTATTAGGGTTGGAAGGAGTTCCAACCCTACGCTTTTATATCCACCTTATTTGGATTTTGCAACAGGGTACCTGCTAGATTTACCAATGCCACCGCGGTCCCCTTATTCTCTGGATCTACAAAATCGACCATGTTGCTTTCCTTTAGTGCAGATTCAGCCCCACAGTCTCCTAAAACTCTAGCTGAGTTCCCCAATTTTTCTAATTATACCACAGATAACCCTTGCCTATCCCTTGCCAACTTGAGTACTCCAAGCCACCGTACCAAGGCCATCCTCTGGATATTCGATTGTGGCGCGACAGATCCCATGACCAATGACCCACACGATTTTATTCAGCTTACCCAACCCTCAAAACCCACATTGAAACCACCAATGGAGAACTTGTTCCTGTATGTGGAGGCGGATCCGTTCAAGTCTCTCCACATCTGAATTTAACAAATTGCTTATACGTGCCTGCCTTATCTTCTAAATTATTATCCATTAGCCATACCACTCGATAACTCAATAGTGTCGCACTGATGTACCCACACTTTTGTCTCTTGCAGGACATGCATACGAATGCGATTATTGGGCGTGACACTGAGCGCGGAGGCCTTTACTACGTTGACGAAGTTGCTCACCAGGGTCGGTCCATGCGGCACGGTCCACCGGCAGTTGTGGTTGTGGCATCGCCGTTTAGGTCACCCCTCCTTTCAGTATCTCAAATTTTTATTTCCTTGTTTATTTACCTCTAAGACTAGTTCCATACAGTGTGATACCTGTATTCGGGCCAAAAGTCACCGTTCCACGTTGCATCCTAATAATACTCGGGTCACGAAAATGTTTTCTTTAGTACATTCAGATATATGGGGTCCTGCGAATGTATCCAATCATCATCAATTTCAGTATTTTGTTTTATTTATTGACGATTTTTCTCATATGACTTGGGTGTATTTTCTTAAGCATTAGTCTGAAGTGCCAGAAAAATTTATTCATTTTTTCCATCTGATTCAAACTCGGTACAATACCACCATTCAGATTCTCCGCTCTGATAACGGCACCGAGTACCTACCATTAAAACCCTTTCTTCAAACACATGGGCTTGTCCATCAAATGTCCTTTCCACATACCCCACAACAGAACGGGGTTGCGAAACGTAAAAACCGAATTATCCTTGAAATGACATGAGCCATGCTTCTTGAGCCCCAAGCTCCCAAATATCTCTGGCCAGATGTAGTAGGTACCGCTGTATATCTACTGAATCGTCTACCTACAAAAGCACTACAACATCATACCCCTCTTCAAATGCTAGCCACTCAGACTACTATCCCATCCATTATGACGTTACCGCCCCGCATCTTTGGATGTTCTGTTTATGTTCACACACCCAAAAATGACCGGTCCAAGCTTGATTCGTGTGTCGAAAAGTGTGTGTTTGTTGGTTATGCCAGTCATCAGAAGGGTTATCGGTGCTATAACCCATCTACCCGGCGTCTCTATATTACCATGGACTGTGTCTTTGCTGAAACCGACCATTATGTTGTACCATCAGTCGGGTCTCAGGGGGAGAGTATTAGTGAGCCACCCTCCTTTGAGTGGTTACACGTCCTTGACTGCACGAGGACTGTCCAACAGGAGCAAGCAGGTGGTGCCACCGAGCTGACTACGCCTAACGAAGTCGAGGTTGAAGAGCCAGTTCCCACTCCTGAGACATCTACTTCGGATCATGTCCTACAAGAGGTAAATACCCTACCTATTGACTTACCTACTGAGCATTGTGATCATAGTCCTATACCGGAGCGGTATTCACCAGAACCAGTGTCTCGGCCACCAAGACATCCTATCACATGAAGTAGAGTCTTGCTAACAACATTGTACTTGGAAACTATTCCTCGGACAGTTCAGGAGGCTAGTAAAAGGGCAGAATGGTGGTAGGCAATGGCACTTGAGATGGAAGCACTAATGAAAAATGGGACATGGGAGAGGTGCACACTTCCAGAAGGAAAGAGGCTTGTAGGTTGTCGGTGGGTATTCACGATCAAGTACAAGGCAGATGGGACGATTGAACGGTATAGAGCTCAGCTTGTTGCAAAAGGGTACACATAGACATATGGTATTGACTACTCAGAGACTTTTTCACCAGTTGCAAAAATTGACACAATCTGAGTATTGTTTTTGATAGCTGCAAATAAAGATTGGCCACTATATCAATTTGATGTAAAAAATGTATTCCTCCATGGTGAGCTGAGAGAAGAAGTGTATATGGAGGCTCCCCCAGGATTCTCAAAAGAGTTTCAGACAGGCAAGGTGTGTAAGCTAAAAAGAGCTTTGTATGGGCTCAAGCAAAGTCCGCAGGCATGATTTGGAAGGTTCATTGTAGCCATGAAAAAGTATGGGTATAGACAGAGCAATGCAGGCCACACTCTATTCTTCAAGAAGAGGGAAGAAATGGTTACGTGTCTCATCATATACGTGGATGACATGATAATTACAGGTGATGACAGCGAAGAGATCCTATGGCTCCGAGGGAAATTGTTTGCAGAATTCGAGATGAAGGACTTGGGAAAACTGTAGTATTTTCTAGGGATAGAAGTCGCTCGATCCAGCCAAGGCATAATGATTTCTCAACAAAAATATATAGTTGACTTACTAGCGGAGGCAAGAATGGTAGACTGTAAGCCTGCGGTAACTCCCATTGTCGTAAACCATAAGCTTCAAGTAACAGAAGGTGCTCCAGTAGTTGACCAAGAACAGTATCAGAGACTAGTAGGGAAATTGATCTATTTGTCCCATACACGACTGGATATAGCATATGTAGTCGGAGTGGTAAGCCAGTTTATGCATCGCCCACAGAGGGATCACATGATAGCTGTAAAAAGGATCTTGAGGTACATGAAAGGGACACCTGGACATGTCATTATGTTTAGAAAACATGGACACCTTGAAATAGAAGTCTTTACAGATGCTGACTGGGCCAGGAATCCTAATGATAGAAGGTCTACGTCGGGATACTTTGCTTTTGTTGGAGGAAACCTCGTGACTTGGAGAAGCAAGAAGCAGAAGGTGGTAGCATTATCAAGTGCAGAAGCAGAGTTCAGAGGGATCGTTAAAGGTGTAATGGAAATATTGTGGCTAAAGAAGATGTTTACAGAGATCGGGATCAAAACGGAGTGTCCAGCAAAGTTGATGTGTGATAATAAGGCAGCTATTAGTATCTTCGAGAATCCCGTACAGCATGATAGAACTAAACATATTGAGGTCGACATACATTTCATCAAAGAGAAACTGGAAGAAGGGAGTGTTGAACTGCGATTCATAAAATCCGAAGATCAGCTTGCCGATATTCTAACCAAAGCATTTACTGGAAGAGTGTTTGAAGCAATTCTGGACAAGTTGGGTATTACGAGACCTAATACTCAACTTGAGGGGGAGAGTTGAAGAGATAAGGCTGGAAGATTACAAATAAAGGAGTTTCTTATCTGATTAGTTGTAACTTACCTAACTAATCATAAATCAAATCAAATTCAAATTGTAGAAGATATTCTGTTACCATTGAGATAGGCATGATGTATTATTTATAGTGGTTGTACGTTTGATTATTACTCAATGAAGAAGATATAATTTCTCTCATTCATAGCAAATTATTCCTTTATCTGCCCCAACTATCTCCCATGCGCTAATGAAGAAATCGGAAGTGTCACCATCAGGACCAAGAGCTTTATCTTTACCAATGAAGAGCAGATCTGCTTTGATCTCAACTTCCGAGATAGGGACAATAAGAGAGTCAGCCTGTTAAGCTGAAAGCAGGGGGCCTTAATCAAAACTTGTGCACTGATAGCCTGCACATGCTAAGTTTAGTCGAGCAGGTTAGTGAAGAACTGAACAAAACGCAACACTGTTTGCTCAATAGACAATGACATAGTACCATTGGCTAGCTGAACTCCCGTTATACTGCTCTTTGACCTGTTCCTTTTAATTACAGAGTGGAAGAATTTTGTGTTCCTGTCACTCGATATTAAAAAGTTATCTTTGGCTAGCTGTACAAAGTATTTACTTTCAGCTTCCATAAGATTGAATGCAAGGTGCCTTTGTTTTCGCAACTTGTCCTTCCATTCAGGGGTGTCCCAGTTTCCATCTGGGAATTCCTGCATGATCTTTTTCTCTTCCTTAGCCTGGTCAGCAATGTAAGAAATGTGCGAGAAGGATTTTCTATCCAGGTCCCTAAGGGGGCCTTTCAAGGATTTGAGCTACTTGCAGAGCTAGAACTTTGCAGAGCCACAGACTCTTTGTCTCTAGTGTGAACTGACAAGAGGAAAGAAGTCCTCATGATCGGCCCGCATGTTGAAGAACTTGAAGGATCTTTTTATTGTTGGCCTGAAATGATCTAGGCAGAGCACTCCAAGAGAATGGTCAGTGAAGCAACCTGTAGGAAAGAAATGTACCTTTGCCATTGGATATGTCTCCATGAAGGAAGCATTTGCCATAGCTCTGTCAAGTCTAGATTTGATAAAACCATTGTCCCAAGTGTGAAAGTAGCCTGATGAGGTGATGTGCATCAGTCCACTCTGGAGGAAGCAGTTGATTTAATACTGCAGCCCATAATTACTAGCCGACCTGTCACCTATTCTCTCCTCTTCACCAAAGATGCAGTTGAAATCACCCAGGGAAATCTAAGGATTATTCAGTGCTTGGTTATGGTTGAAAAGGGAGCTCCACAATGGACGCCTGTCTACAATATTGTTGAATCCATATACAGAAGTAGCTGACAAGCTCAGTCTAGTCTCCTTAGACACAATTGTGCAGTGCATGACTTGGGGGGTCAACAGAGATGACCTGAACAGCAGCGGAGGACGGGTTCCACCCTAACAAAATTTGCTTGCCTGCATGGGATTCAAAATTACTTACAAACTCCCAGCCTACAAACTTTTGGCCCAACAACAGATACATTTTATCAATTAACTTTGTTTCTAGTAATTCGAGGACGTATATTTTGTGCTTTTTAACAAAATTTAGACTCCATTATGCTTTAGAGGCTTGTTGCATCCCCTAATATTCCAAAACCTAACAAATCATGGAGGTTTGAGTTTTTCCTTAAAGCGAGGGCCTTCAATTTGGAGATTACCTCAGTGAATTCATCCTAAAGCAATCAGTTGATTCTTTCGACGTGGTGCTCCAGGTAGAATTTAGCTTGTGTATTCTGACCTGGCTCGACCAAGCTGACCTCAGGTAGAGCAGAGGTATCCTCCATTATCTGTACGAAAACTGGTTGAGGCATGGCAAGGACAATTACGAGGTGGCTGCTCTGCATGGGGGCAGGAATGGAAGGTTGGGCCGAGATGGTGGATGGCCGAGCTGAGTTGGGGATTTGCTGGAGTGAGGTGGAGGTGGGTGTTGAGTTGGCGTTGGGCCAAGCTAAGCTGGTGGAAGGCCGGGCTGTTTCTAGCTGGCCTTTGTGAGATAATGCAGCTCTTTGGTGTTGAGCTGAGCTGGATTGTTGAGGCTGGGCTGAGTTGGGTCGAGGCCTGCTGGGCTTTCTAATGGGGGATGGAAGAACAATTTTAAGTCGAGTGGCTGAGTTGACATGGGTAGTGTCGAGCTGAATTGGATTGTATGGAGGTTGGCAGAGGTAGGATTCGCCGAAGATTGCTAGGCATCCTTTTTATGGGAGGCTGCGCTGTGGCCAACCTGCATGCAGTCTTTGCGGAACATCGGCAACCTTTCATACTCACCTTCTAAACAATTGTGGTGCCATTCGTGAGCATCAACTCCACTGAGCTCAACATCTCCTTGCTAAGATCCACTTCAACTAGCGCACGAGCAAAGTTCCAAGTGCTCCTTCTTGCAGTGAGTTGGTCTGCATACAATGGCGTCCCGAGATGAGAACAAATGCCAGAGAGGACCTGATTGTCCCAAATGTGAAGAATCTGGGCATTTTCTTGAGGATAAGAGACCTCCCACACACAAAGTATGCCCTGCACAGATGATCTCTCCCATCTCCTTAGCTGACTCGAACTTGAAAATAATTCATCCGGAAGCATGAAACTCCACTTTGTGCTTGGCCTTCCATGACTTGGAGAGGTTATGCACTTCTTGCCAACCTGGGAATCGTCCGACAAAGCAACCTACAAGACAGTGATCTACCTCTTCATCGCTACGCAGCTCATCAATATTAATGTGCACTTGCCTGGGGTGCACACTTCTATTTTTTTAAGGAGGCCATGCTCAGGCTTTCTGTTGTTTCCAAAAAGTGAGTTTCAAGCTCTGCCTTGTGTTGTCTAAGCTGCTGTCTAAGTTGGCTGAGGTGGTTGGCGAGTAGACTGTTGGGGGAGGTAAGGTTATTTGAATTTTGAAAATGTCAACTCTTGTAGTATAAGGGGCCGCAGGAGCTGACAGATTGCTGACTGCAGGTCTAGGTGGCAGTTGCGGATTGGTGTATGGGAGGAGATAGGTTGTAGCAGCCACGTGATGGGGGATGTTGTCTGATTGTCTGACTGTTGCTGTTACATCATCCCCACTTTTATCCGCTGGGTGATTTCTCAGACGGGATAGCTTGTTCCCAGCATCATCTTCCTTAGGATTCAAACTTGAAGTCCATGCTTCATCTTCATCCGAAGCTGATGAAGGAGAAACTTCACCAGCAACTTCTCGCACCCCTCTCTTAGGCATTGAGGTGAAGCCTTCATTTTCTGAGCTGTCGTAGAAAGGAAGTGGGTCTCCATCTTCAGAGCTTGACACCTCGCCGTAAGGACCAGAGTCTATTGGTTTTCTGGCATCGCAGGAGCTGCAACCTGGAGTTCCTTCTATTGTATCATTCTCAGCAAGTGGACTTTGCTATTTTTTGTCAGTCATTCTTGTTGACATATAGCTCACGTTGGAGCTAGATGTCGTTGTGTTGTTCTTCCTAGAAGCATATTTCAATTTCACCGCAGCCTTGGCTGCCTTCGTTTTGGGCATAGCGCAACCCGTATAGATTCAGAAAACAGTATTGTAGAAGTAACAAAGCGGAGATAAGCAGAATTTGGTGGTGGGAAGAGTATTGAAACGCCAAGGGTGAAGAAGGAATTCTAGAGAGAAGGCAGAGAGTTTCCCTCTCTAACTTCAGCCCGCTTCCTCTTGCCATTTTGGTTTATTTGAATAGAATAGATGAGTTCTACGAAGATGATATAACACCACTTATTGCTTTAAAATCTTAGATGAATATGAGTGTCGCTTTACTTAAACTCAATATCAAATATTTCTATCTCGTCTCACTTATGATTAATATTAATATTTAATATTTCTATTTTATATGGTTTTAATAAGCACATTACATTGCTATTCATATCTTCTGTGAATATAGGCATCTTCTGTGAATATAGGCAAAAGGGAATGATTAGTTTCATAAATCTCATTGTCCGCTAAAACAATAATTAAACAATGTTGTATATTTCTTAATATTTTACCATTTTTTCTTACTAAAACATACAAGATAATGTGAAAACATTCAACATTTGTTTTTCCAAAACATAAAACATCAGAGTATCCGTACACTGGACATTAAACTTTCCTGATCTAAGTAGACATAAACACAAGACAGAGCAAGTTTAAGTGACCCAAATATGAAAAGAGAAGGGGAAAACAAAAACAAAAACGGTCGCATAATATATGAATCTAAAGACTGAAACACTTTCTTAATCTGAGTCAGAGGTATCAGTCTCAAATTCTTCATCTTCAGAATCATCATATTCTGAATCATCGGTATCGACATGCCTATCATATTTTGCCCTCATCTCCTTTACGATCCTCTTCTTTGGTGGCAACGGGCTTTCATTCTCCGAGATAGAGTTTTCTTCGCCGTCATCGTAGTAGTTACTCCACTGGTCGGCCATTTTTGTGTATATAAGTAATTAGCTAGATTAAATCACTTGTTTCCTGTGATTTCTCTTAGCAGGTTGTTCATTATGGTCTAACCGTGCGGCCTATTTATACATACAGAAGGCAGAAGACTCCAAATTAGTCACTGCTGATCTGATGTGTGCTGTGATGTGAACTTAATATAAAACAGAATCACAAGCTGGACAAAAACATTTAATTCTATGCACACATTTGCAAGCATATAACTTAACTGAATCTAAGTTTTACAATAAGACAAAATTAGATATCTCAAAATATACTGAGTTTGTGTAATTTCATTTTGGAAGTTACTCTTGATGCCAGATGTAATGTTGAAGGGCCTTGATTCCACCTCCCGATTAGAAAAATTAGATGCACCAAATGGATGGCTCTTCGAAATTAGATTAATGTGCTTAACATTAACTGGTAACATCAATTGATATATTTGTAGCTGACTATATGATATATATATGACATTCCCGGTGCACTAGGCTCCCGCATTTGCGTATAGTCCTGGGAGGAGCCGGATCGCTTCGCGATCTGATGTACATAGGCTTACCCTGTACTTTTACACGGTTCGAACTCGTGACTTCAAGTTCATACAGAAACAGTCTTACCAGTTGTTTCAAGGTGCGTCCTCTGACTATTATATATATATATATATATATATATATATATATATATATATATATATGTATATATGTGTATATATATATGTGTGTGTGTGTATATATATGTCTAAGACAGCTCGCAAGCAGCGGAGTGCAAAAAAAGATATACCTCCTCTACCTCCTTCACATGTTGAAACCCGCGGTAAAGGAAAAATAATACCCCAAACTTGGTTTCATTAGATTGATACTTCGTTCTTCTATTGTAATGCCAGGTGTAGTTTTTCTTTTTTATATCGTGTAATAAAAACGGTTTTTCTTTCGTCGTAAGTAGGGATCATCAATAAAATAAAGAAGGCTCTGCCTTTGTTATTAAAAAATGTATGTATATATATGTATATGTGTGTGTGTTTTTGCATGTGGTGTGTGTATATATATGTATGCATATATATATGTACGTGCGTGTATGCACACACACTCTCACTTATATACTTCACTTTCTTTACAATCATTTAAAATAATGAGAAACTATGTGAACCTTTAGCCTTTCCATTAATTGATCTTTCGATACCATATCAATTGATATAACTGGTTAATTTTATATAATTTATACAATTGGCATTTCAATGAATTTCAATTAACATAACTAGTTACTGTTATATACTTAATCAAAGTTTGATCTGGAGGTGGAATCAATCCCCTTCAACATTACATATGGCAACAAGAACGGTTGGAAAGTACGTTAAAAGTACTTTAAAATAATGCTCCAAACTTATATATAAACATGTAAGATGTTGTTTGAGAGATTAAAAGATGATTTGAACACTTTAAACTTGAAAGAAATCACTTGGATCGATCCATGTGTGAGTTGGATCGACCCAAGTTAAAGCTGAAATGAAGTTGAGTGCTCTGTTGGACATAGATCGATGTGACATTGATCGATGTAGTATGGTGCAAAGTTGAAACTTTCAGTCCAACATATATCGATGACATCGATCGATCGAAGTGACATCGATCGATTGAAGTGACTTTGATCGATCACATCGATCGATCTATGTGGTCAGAAAGGAAAGCTGGAAGCTTCTGTCCAACATCGATCGATGACATCGATCGATGACATCAACCGATCATTGTACCAAAAGACAGAATTCTTCACTTTGAATTGCATCTTTTGATCCAAGGATCATCTCCCTTCATTTGTGAACGTTATGCAACTGACTTGGAGGTTTAGTAAACTGCTGAAATAGGTTTTCAAAGTGTGTTTTCATCTAACCTTAAGCCTATAAATACAAGGCTTGGCTATTTTAAAGAAAAAAATAGTAACCGTGCAAAATTGTGTAGTTTCAGCAATTTACTCTCTTCCTCTCCTGTACCATCAATCCTTCTCTTGTGCAAGTTCATCTTCCTCTCGTAGAGCGAACGAAAGAAAGAAGCCGTTATATCCTGGGAGGCTTGTGCCAACTAGTTCACCTCGCTCATGGTGGATGCATTTTAGCTTTAAGGACAACGACTTGTTGTGTCTCCGCTTTCTATTCTTCTTGTTGTTACCGTTGTCTTCTTGTTTGGTGTCCATATTCATATACATTTCCTAGCAATCTTAATGCTAAAGACTCTTCGTTATGGCTACCAAACACCATGCAATCCCTGATATGCCAATGTAGAACCTTTGACGGTAAATTCTTCAAAAGATGCCTTGCAAAAGTTATATTTTTCCTTGAGATGCTGTCTGACTCTTACGTTCTTACCAAGGAGAAACCAATTGATGAAGGAGAAGCACTCAAATATGAAGCCGACAACACTACCTTCAGGGGTCATATCCTGCATTTCTTGTCAAACTCCCTATTCAACATTTATGTCAAATTCTCTTCTGCAATGGAGATTTGGAAAGCACTTCAGAACAAATATGGTTCTGAAGATGTTGGAAAGAGAAAGTATGTGGTCAGTGAATTTCTCAAGTTTCAAATGGTTGACCTATCAATGATCAAATCCATCAATTCCAACAATTGGTGGATAATCTCGAACAAGAAAGCATCAAGATAGATGAAACTTTCTAGGCTGCCTCCTTTTGGATAAATTACCTTCTTCTCGGAGCAAATACAAAGAAGAGAGGTAAACATGATGATGCCAAACTCACTATGGACGGTGTCATCAAACACGTTCAGATTGAAGAAAACAACCGGCTGGAGGATGCAGAGGGTGCTGAGAATGAGTCTCAGGCCAACATTCTGGAGCACAATTCAAAGTCAAAGAGGCCGAAACTCCAGAATGCCAGAGCACAACACAACAAAGGTAAGAATTTTGTACAGGGACAAAAGAAGTCAAAAGGAGTATGATGCGTCTTTGGCAAGGCTGGGCACAAAGCATTTTTCTGCAACAAAAGAAAGGGTCAAGCAAGTGGTCATGAAAATCCGTTGGAGCACGACGGGAACAGCGGAAGCAAGGACGAGGAGATCATCGATGCAGTCTTCGTGGACGAGGTAAACCTTGTTGGAGGTGCAACAGAATAGGTGGTTGATACCGGAGCCATCAGACACATTGCTACCAGTAGAGATCCATTTCTTGATTTTCAGGAAATAGATAGTAGAGACCAAGTTTTCCTTGGGGGTGCACGAGGAACCCATGTTCTCGGGAAAGGAAAAGTGCTCCTCAAGTAAACTTCGGGAAAAAGGCTGGAATTGAGTAATGTACTATATGTTCCTACTATACATAGGAATTTGATTTCTGGAGCACAACTAAACAAGGCTAATCTTAAGCTTGTTTTTTATTCTGATAAATTAGTGCCCACTAGCAAGGGAGAGTTTATGAGGAAGAGATTTTGTAATGCCAGGTTATTTGTACTTGATGCGACTTGCATAACCAATAATAATACTTCTTCTTCTGTGTACTTGATAGATTCTTATGACATTTGGCATCCTAGACTAGGTCATGTTAATCTTCATGCATTAAAAAGATTGAAAAGCATGAATGTCATATCCATAGCAAATGAAGATAAGTTTGAAAGATGTGAATATTGTGTTGAAGCTAAGCATCATAAGAAATCATTTAAGAGTGTTGAAAGAGTCTTAGATAAACTGGACCTCATTCATAGTGACTTAGGTGATTTTAGGAACCATGTTAGTAAAGGAGGTAAAAGATATTATATTACCTTCATTGATGACTATTCAAAGTTTACTAGAGTATATTTACTAAGTCACAAAGATGACGCTGAGGAAATGTTCAAGAAATTTAAGAATGAAGTAGGGAATCACTTAGAAAGAAAAATCAAACGGTTAAGGTCCGATAGAGGAGGTGAGTATATGGCTAATTCATTACAAAATTTTTGTGAAGAACATGGCATAATTTATGAAGTAACACCTCCTTATACTCCTCAATCTAATGGTGTAGCTGAGAGGAAGAATAGAAACCTTAAGAATATGATGAATGCTATGCTAATTAGTTCCGACTTGCCGGACAATTTGTGGGGTGAAGCTATTCTTTGTGCTTGCCATATATTGAATAGAATACCACATAAAAAGACCAATAAAACACCTTATGAACTTTGGAAAGATTATCCTCCAAATTTAGGATACTTGAAAGTGTGGGAGTGTTTAGCAAAAGTTGGTATTTGTAGCGCCCCAGCCCGATACTGGTATCGGAACCAGTGCACCTGCCGTAGTCTACTATGAGAACTACGAAGCGTCAAAGCAGATCAAGCATACATCATCCATGACGTAAGATAAATCAGCGGAAACGTTGTAAACTTTAAAACTTCACAATCATTAATGTAACCAGAAAATACAGCGGAAATAAAAGGTGTTTGATCAACTGTCTAACATAATTTCCAGTACAACATAATAAACATTGAGTTTCCAAACTTAAAGAGAGTAATCCAGCATCTATCTACTTCCATGCCCGTCGTCCCATTGAGCCCACTCGCCATCGTCTTCGACAAATATCAGTTCATATTCTGGCTCACCTGAAAAGGAAATAGAGTATCTGTTCTTAGCGAAATTATCGTCAGCAAGTAACCCGTCTATACACCTTACGGGATCACACACGACGAGTCACCAGTGTATAAGTCATTGCCCAAAATAAGGTGCTCGGGTTAGCAAATAGCATCTTTATAAGAATTCCTCAAAACAGATAAAACACATAATTGATACACAGATACGAGAACAAACATGTACTAAAACAACATATCATATAACCAAGTCATCAGCTAGACACATTTCTTGCATGTCAAATCTTATGCTTCGTGTATCGTGATGCATGTACTTCTTTAAAACCACACACAACACCCATGCATATGTCTTCTTTCATAAACATGTCATGCGTGTCATTTCACAAAACATTTCATAAATCTTCTTATCATATTCTTCGCGTAGCAGAACTTTATACCCTGTGGGTGATCAGTCCACAGCAAACAGAACTTTATACCCCGTGCTGAAAGGTCCACGGCCCCATAACATATAACTTTATACCCCGTGCTGAAAGGTCCACGGTCCCATTACATACATCATATATCCGTGCTGATAGGTCCACGGCCCCATCACATATATCATATATCCGTGCTGATAGGTCCACGGCCCCATAAAATATTTTATACCCTGCTGTTGATTCATAGGTCACGCTTTTATACCCTGCTTTCGCAGGCGTGACTTTTATACCCTGCGATCAACCAGCAGTCATAGTTTGCCTTTCGAAAACTTTAAACTTCTCTTGTATACACATGTTCTTTCGCAAAACAATTCTCAAGTCAAATGCAAGTGCCCATGTCATGATGCAGGATGCTCATGCAACTTCGTATCAAACATGTAACATACACACACACATCTTACATATCAAGTATACGGTCTTGCACCTCAAACACTCCACGTTCGTATCTTTCCAAGTCCGTTCGTCACACTAATTCACTTGGGATTCAATCTTACTCTTACTTAGTCGAACTTACCATCTATATCTCAATTACACCTCAAATACCCTTGCATTTTATGTTCAAAAGAAGTGTATAGAGTTACTACACATACATAGGGCACCTAAAGGGTCAAAAAGACTTCCAGTATACTTCGAACGCTACATGGAGCGTCTAATGTGGACATGGAGCGCCTATACTAGGCGTTCGAAGTGTTCGGGAATGTGCCGTGCACATCAAACGCCTACATGAAGCGCCTAATGTGACATGAAGCGCCTAATGTAGGTGTTCGAAGCGTACGGGGATGCTCTGGAACACATTGAACGCCTACATTAGGCGCCTAATGTGACTTGGAGCGCCTAATGTAGGTGTTCGAAGTGTTCTGACGGTTCAAAACTGCAGTTTTTCTGCAGTAACTTCCTCCCATCTCCTTCCTCCTTCAACACCTCAAGATCAATCTTAGCACCCTGATTCATCATGCTTAACACACAACTATCATGATTTGATTGTTAAACATGCAAACTAGTATCCACTCTAAAACTTCTATCATCCACAAGCTTCTCTAGATATCTTCACACCTTCCAACACAACAAGTCTACAACCAAGCCAACATCCATCCTTCACCCCTTGCAAACACTCTCAAAACACACAAGGTGTAATTACCAAACTTACGAACTTATATCAAGACAATAAACACATTACGTACAACATTCTTATGGGCATATTTAACAACGAAGAACACAACATAACCATTTCAAATATTAGCCGAAAGAACATAGCTGTACTCAATCAACAGCAACAACAATTACATATAGTAAAACATTTAACATAACAAACCAAAGCTACTAATGTGTGATCCAAGTTTTCTCTTTGTACGAACATAGGGCCTAAGGTAACAAAATTTGCGTAAAGCATATAGAAAGATTACTTGCCTTTGTTTCTAGTTAAGCTTACGAATTTACTGCAGAATTTCAGTAAGGATTGCACCTAGATTGACCTTCTTCCTTCCTTTTCCTTCCCCTCTTCTTCTTCTTCCTCTCCTTTTCTCTTTTCTCTCTTTCTCCTGCGGTTTCTCTTCTCTTTTTCCTCTGTTTAACCACCCCCCTTAGATTGATGGGGAGTTATACTATGTGTTGTGTAACTCCCCTATCCTTTAGTAGGGACTTGTTAGGTAATTTTCCTTAATTACCTTTAATTCTACTTTTAACCCCTTTTTCTTATTTTTCTATATTTTGAGTAACTAAGTCTCACATCCTACAACGTTAATTAAATTGCATTTAAGGTTGACAATTAAGTATTAAAAGTCGTGCTTAAAAGTCACGGGGAATGACATTCCACCCCCCTTACAAAAAGTTTCGTCCTCGAAACTTACGTACCTTAGTCAAAGAGTTGAGGATACTTCTCCCGCATTTGTTCTTCGAGTTCCCAAGTGGCCTCACGTTCCGTGTGGTTGCTCCACTGGACTTTTACATAAGGAATCACCCGCTTCCTCAACACTTGGTCCTTTCGATCTACAATTTTCACGGGTATCTCTTCGTACGTAACATCGTCCTTGAGTTCCAAAGGTTGAGCTTCAAGTACGTGGCTTGGATCCGTCACGTAGTTTCTTAATTGTGAGACGTGGAATACGTTGTGAACTTGCGCCAATACTGGAGGTAATGCTAATCTATAGGCCAAGGCTCCCACCTTCTCAAGTATTTCGTAAGGACCAATAAAACGAGGGCTTAGCTTGCCTTTTACTCCAAACCTCATAACACCCTTTGTAGGTGATACCCTCAAATAGACTTTTTCACCCACATTAAATTCCAATGGTCGTCGTTTGGAATCTGCCCAACTCTTGTTGCGATCCTGAGCTGCCTTGAGTCTTTTCCGGATGACTTTCACCTTTTCTAGCATTTTCTCCAGTAGCTCAAGTCCGGTGATGGTCCTCACACCTACTTCGTCCCAATAAATCGGGGTCCTACATTTCCTTCCATACGAAGCTTCAAAAGGAGCCATGTCAATTGCGCTGTGGTAACTGTTGTTATAAGAAAACTCCATTAGCTTTACCATTCCATCCCAACTCCCTTTAAAATCCAACACGCAAGCCCTTAGCATATCTTCCAAGGTATGAATAGTCCGCTCGGACTGTCCATCGGTTTGGGGATGATATGTCGTACTCAACCTTAATTCCGTACCCATGGCTTTCTGGAATGCTGTCCAAAATTTGGATGTAAACCGTGAATCTCGGTCGGACACTATACTTACTGGAACACCATGCAAGCTAACAATATTCTCCATATATACATTCACTAACTTGTCAAGAGGTGCTTCACTTGAAACAGGTAGGAAATGGGCAGACTTTGTTAAATGATCCACGATGACCCAAATCATGTCATATCCACTTCTTGTCTTTGGTAAACCAGCTACGAAATCCATCGTGACATGTTCCCATTTTCATTCTGGAATTTCTAGTGGCATCAACAATCCACCAGGCCGTTGGTGTTCCGCCTTGACTTGTTGACAAACTAAGCACCTTTCTATAAATTCAGCAACATGTCGTTTCATTCTGGACCACTAATAATATCGTTTGAGATCTCTATACATCTTGGTGCTACCAGGGTGTATTGATAACATCGAACTATGAGCTTCTTGCAAAATTTCCTTTCTAAGTTCGTCAACATCAGGTACGCATAATCTTTCTCTAAACCATAAGCTCCCATCATCTTTGGTCCGAAATCCTTCAGCTTGACTATGTTTCACTCTTTCCATTATCTCACCGAGGGTCTTATCATTCTTCTGAGCCTCCTTTATCCGATCAACCAAATTTGGTGCAATGGTCAATGTTGTCAAAACGTTCACCATGGACTCCACTAAATCCAAACCAAATTCCTCAATCTCTCTTTCCAATGGTGATTGTCGTGCATGGCTGGAATTCCTACTTAACGCATCTGCCACTTTATTAGCCTTTCCTGGGTGGTAATAGATTGTCAAATCATAGTCTTTTAGCAACTCCAACCATCTCCGCTGCCTCATGTTCAATTCTTTCTGAGAGAATAAATACTTTAAACTCTTGTGGTCCGTGAATACCACACACTTTTCTCCATATAAATAGTGCCGCCAAATCTTTAAGGCGAATACAACTGCGGCGAGTTCAAGATCGTGTGTTGGGTAGTTTTGATCATAAGGCTTTAGTTGTCTTGAGGCATATGCAATGACTCGTTCGTTTTGCATCAAAACACAACCTACAAACAAGGTATTAGTCTAAACTTAATTGGTATGCAAGATCATAACCTTATACTACAGTTTACGTACCTAAACCGTTCTTCGATGCATCACTATAAATCACAAACCCATCAGTTCCGGAGGGTTGAGGCAATACTGGAGCTGTCGTTAACCTCTTCTTAAGCTTCGTGAAGCTTTGCTCGCATTCCGCCGTCCACTCAAACTTGGACTTCTTTTGAGTAAGGCGACTGAGTGGTACGGCTATCCTTGATAATCCCTCAACAAACTTCCTGTAATAACCCGCTAGACCCAAGAAACTTCGCACTTCGGTGACGTTGGTAGGTCTAGGCCATTCAGTTATAGCTTCCACCTTCTTCGGGTCAACAGCAATCCCCTCCTCCGATATCACGCGACCCAGAAAAGCCACACTTCTTAACCAAAACTCACACTTGCTAAACTTAGCGTATAGTTGTTTCTGCCTCAAAATACCTAGAACGGTTCTCAAATGCTCAGCGTGAGTTTGTTCGTCAGGAGAATACACCAGAATATCATCTATGAATACCACTACAAACTTGTCCAACTGTTCTCGAAAGACGCTATTCATAAGGTCCATAAAAGCTGCAGGGGCATTTGTTAATCCAAACGGCATCACCAAAAACTCATAATGGCCATATCTTGTGCGAAAGGCTGTCTTTGCGATGTCCTCGGCCTTCACTCGCAACTGATGATACCCTGATCGGATATCAACTTTAGAAAAGATTTTGGCACCCTTGAGCAGGTCAAACAAATCCTCAATACGTGGAAGGGGACACTTATTCTTGATGGTAACTTTATTCAATTCTCTACAATCAATACAAAGTCTCATGCTACCATCTTTCTTCTTTACAAACAAAACAGGTGCTCCCCAGGGCGATACACTAGGGCGGATAAACTTCTTGTCTAATAACTCCTGCAGCCGTTCCTTCAACTCTCTCAACTCCGCCGGAGCCATTCTATAAGGGGCTCTAGAGATAGGTTCAGTTCCTGGAACCAAGTTTATCTCGAACTCGACTTCCCTCGGGGGTGGTACTCCTGGTAAATCTTCCGGAAACACATCAAGAAATTCATTAACCACTGGAATTTGCTCAATAGACGGTACTTCTTGAGTAGCGTCCATGGCATACACTAGAAATCCCTCAGCACCCTTCCTCAAGGATTTGCGTGCTTGTGCAACGGACACATATACCTTCTTGGGAACTTTCTTTCGTTCCGCATCTCCTTGAAATATCACCTCTTCCATCTTAGCACTCTTGACCGTCACTTGCTTCAATCGACAGTCAATGTTGGCGTGATACTTGGCCAACCAGTCCATTCCCAATATCACGTCAAAGTCATACATCTGAATAGGGATCAGTGTGACGGAGAATGTTTGTCCTTCAAACTCTAATTCACAATCCCGGTACTGATGATACGAAACCATAATTTGATCTCCGGTTGCTTGAACACGATACGGAGTTTCTAACCATTCAGGCAAACTACCAAGGTGTTTAGTGAATCTCTTTGCTACGAAGGAGTGGCTTCCGCCGCTATCAAAGAGCAGGCAGGTACCTTATTTACTAAAATCGCACCTGCTACTACATCGGTATCCTCCTGCACATCAGTGTCCGTCATGAGATGTACACGGGCATTTGCTCGTGGCTTTGCTCTCGGCTGCTGAGCTGCCTCTCCATGTATATTTTTTTTCATCTCCGGGCAATCCCTAATCATGTGACCCACTTGACCGCATTGGAAACATGCTCCAACCACCTTTCTACACTCTCCAACGTGATTCTTGTTGCAATGTGGACAAACTCCTATAGCCTGCTGAACTACTGGATTCTGGGGTGGATGTCTCTGGAAATTCCCAACTGGGCCTCTTTTCGGAATCTTGACCCAACGTCCGGGTCTTCCACCAACTCTCACATCTTCTCTTGGCCTTTTGCCTCTATCAACGCTCCTGCACTAGCTGCTCTTGCCGCCACTCTGCGGAAGTCGCTCTCAACCCGAAAACATGCATCCAACATGTCCTCGTAAGTTTTAATTCCTACATTCACTATTGCCGACTGTATCCTTGAGTCTAAACCCCTCTCGAATTTTGTCATCTTAAGGCGATTATCAGACATAATCGCCGGGGCAAACTTACCCAAGGCATGAAAACGATCCGCATACTCCGACACCGTCATTCTTCCTTGCTCCAATCTGTCAAACGCTCTTATCTTTTCTAATATCGCAATCTCCGGTACGTAGTGTTTTAGGAACACGTCACAAAATTGTGCCCATGAGATTGGTGGGGTCATTCTCAACACCATTCCGCCCACCATTCACCAGCCTTGCCACTTGGAAGGGGTGTGGCCACATCAACCCTTATCTCCTCCGGCACTTGTATTAACCTGAAACATTTCTCCACCTCAGCCAACCAGTGCTGAGCCTCCTCAGGATCAGTACATCCTCCAAACTCCAGCACCCTCATCTTTCTCATCTCTTCATAAAAGAACCGGATGTTATGCTGGGGCGGTGGAGGAGGCAGAGGCTGATGCTGTTGAGAAAACCCTTGTGCGATCACCATTAGCGCATCAGTGAGCACCTGAGGTAAAACAACTTGTGGGGGTTGGTTCTCCTGTTCGTTGTTGGAGTTCCCTGCGTTATCTCTTCTTGGAGGCATTTTCTCTGAAAGATCAACATCGCATTAGCATTCAGTAAATACAAGGGGTTACTGAAAGCTTGAACGCGAAAGAATGGGTGAGGTATGTAGTAAAACTATTAATACGAAATTAGATGATAAACGCGCTCGCACACACCCAACCCAGAACATACTTAAACTCTAGAGAAATCAGTACTTATAACTAAGGATCAACCTTAAGGGAGAATCATATCTTAGGTGTCTAAAAGATCATGAACCTAAGTTTCTGAGATAGATCTAAAGCCTAGGCTCTGATACCACTTGTAGCACCCCAGCCCGATACTGGTATCGGAACCAGTGCACCCGCCGTAGTCTACTATGAGAACTACGAAGCGTCAAAGCAGATCAAGCATACATCATCCATGACGTAAGATAAATCAGCGGAAACGTTGTAAACTTTAAAACTTCATCATCATTAATGTAACCAGAAAATACAGCGGAAACAAAAGGTGTTTGATCAACTGTCTAACATAACTTCAAGTACAACATAATAATCATTGAGTTTCCAAACTTAAAGAGAGTAATCCAGCATCTATCTACTTCCATGCCCGTCGTCCCATTGAGCCCACTCGCCATCGTCTTCGACAAATATCAGTTCGTATTCTAGCTCACCTGAAAAGGAAATAGAGTATCTGTTCTTAGTGAAATTATCGCCAGCAAGTAACCCGTCTATACACCTTACAGGATCACACGCGACCAGTCACCAGTGTATAAGTCATTGCCCAAAATAAGGTGCTCGGGTTAGCAAATAGCATCTTTATAAGAATTCCTCAAAACAGATAAAACACATAATTGATACACAGATACGAGAACAAACATGTACTAAAACAACATATCACATAAGCAAGTCATCAGCTAGTCACATTTCTTGCATGTCAAATCTTATGCTTCGTGTATCATGATGCATGTACTTCTTTAAAACCACACACAACACCCATGCATATGTCTTCTTTCATAAACATGTCATGCGTGTCATTTTACAAAACATTTCATAACTCTTCTTATCATATTCTTCGCGTAGCAGAACTTTATACCCTGTGGGTGATCAGTCCACAGCAAACAGAACTTTATACCCCGTGCTGAAAGGTCCACGGCCCCATAACATATAACTTTATATCCCGTGCTGAAAGGTCCACGGTCCCATGACATACATCATATATCCGTGCTGATAGGTCCACGGCCCCATCACATATATCATATATCCGTGCTGATAGGTCCACGGCCCCATAAAATATTTTATACCCTGCTGTTGATTCACAGGTCACGCTTTTATACCCTGCTTTCGCAGGCGTGACTTTTATACCCTGCGATCAACCACCAGCCATAGTTTGCCTTTCGAAAACTTTAAACTTCTCTTGTATACACATGTTCTTTCGCAAAACAATTCTCAAGTCAAATGCAAGTGCCCATGTCATGATGCAGGATGCTCATGCAACTTCGTATCAAACATGTAACATACACACACACATCTTACATATCAAGTATATGGTCTTGCACCTCAAACACTCCACGTTCGTATCTTTCCAAGTCCGTTGGTCTCACAAATTCACTTGGGATTCAATATTACTCTTACTTAGTCGAACTTACCATCTATACCTCAATTACACCTCAAATACCCTTGCATTTTATGTTCAAAAGAAGTGTATAGAGTTACTACACATACATAGGGCGCCTAAAGGGTCAAAAAGACTTCCAGTATACTTCGAACGCTACATGGAGCGCCTAATGTGGACATGGAGCGCCTATACTAGGCGTTCGAAGTGTTCAGGAATGTGCCGTACACATAAAACGCCTACATGAAGCGCCTAATGTGACATGAAGCGCCTAATGTAGGTGTTCGAAGTGTACAGGGATGCTCTGGGACACATTGAACGCCTACATTAGACGCCTAATGTGACTTGGAGTGCCTAATGTAGGTGTTCGAAGTGTTCTGACGGTTCAAAACTGCAGTTTTTCTGCAGTAACTTCCTCCCATCTCCTTCCTCCTTCAACCCCTCTCATGTTCAACACCTCAAGATCAATCTTAGCATCTTGATTCATCGTGCTTAACACACAACTACCATGATTTGATTCTTAAAAATGCAAACTAGTATCCACTCTAAACCTTCTATCATCCACAAGCTTCTCTAGATATCCTCACACCTTCCAACACAACAAGTCTACAACCAAGCCAATATCCATCCTTCACCCCTTGCAAACACTCTCAAAACAACCAAGGTGTAATTACCAAACTTACGAACTTATATCAAGACAATAAACACATTACGTAAAACATTCTTATGGGCATATTTAACAACGAAGAACACAACATAACCATTTCAAATCTTGGCCCAAAGAACATAGCTGTACTCAATCAATAGCAACGACAATTACATATAGTAAAACATTTAACATAACAAACCAAAGCTACTAATGTGTGATCCAAGTTTTCTCTTTGTACGAACATAGGGCCTAAGGTAACAAAATTTGCGTAAAGCGTATAGAAAGATTACTTGCCTTTGTTTCTAGTTAAGCTTACGAATTTACTGCAGAATTTCGGTAAGGATTGCACCTAGATTAGCCTTCTTCCTTCCTTTTCCTTCTCCTCTTCTTCTTCTTCCTCTCCTTTTCTCTTTTCTCTCTTTCTCCTGCGGTTTCTCTTCTCTTTTTCCTCTGTTTAACCGCCCCCCTTAGATTAATGGGGAGTTATACTATGTGTTGTGTAACTCCCCTATCCTTTAGTAGGGACTTGTTAGGTAATTTTCCTTAATTACCTTTAATTCTACTTTTAACCCCTTTTCTTATTTTTCTATATTTTGAGTAACTAAGTCTCACATCCTACAACGTTAATTAAATTGCATTTAAGGTTGACCATTAAGTATTAAAAGTCGTGCTTAAAAGTCACGGGGTATGACAGTATTCCTGAATATCAACAGAAAAAGATAGAACCAAAAACCAAAGATTGTGTGTTTATAGGATATGCCCAAAACAGCGTGGCATATAGGTTTATGATTGTTGAGAATTCTACAATTGTAGAGTGTAAATATGCTGAATTTTTTGAGACTATTTTTCCTATGAAACAACGAAAGGTTTCGGATCATTCTACTTATGAAAAGGTGAATCTAGTCAATAGAAGCAAAAGAAAAAGAATTGAGAAAAACTTTGGTAATGATTTTACCAAGGTATTTATCTTAGAAGAAGATCCAAAAATTTACCAAGATGTTATGAAATCCGTAGATTCAACGTTTTGGAGAGTTAGATTCAATAATGAGTAACCACACTTGGGAATCAGTAGATTTACCTAGAGGTTGTAAGCTTATAGGTTGTAAGTGGGTGTTTAGAAAGAAGTTGAAGATGGATGGCACCATAGATAAGTTTAAAGCAGATTAGTGGCTAAATAATTTGCTGAACAAGAAGGAGTAGATTTCTTTGACACTTATGCACCGATTGCTAGAATAACAACCATTAGGATGCTAGTTGCATTAGCTTCTGTCTATAAGCTTGTAATACATCAAATGGATGTAAAAACTGAGTTTTTAAATGGAGATTTAGATGAAGAAACCTACATGAGACAACCTGAGGGAATGATTGTAGAAGAGCAAGAACACAAAGTATGTAGTTTAAAGAAATCTTTGTATGGTTTGAAACAGGCCCCTAAGCAATGGCATGAGAAATTTGATAATGCTTTGATAGCAAATGGCTATGTAGTAAATGAAAGTGATAGATGTGTTTATAGTAAAATTGAGAATCTTGACGGTGTGATTATTTGCTTATATGTTGATGACATGTTGATTTTTTGTACGAATTTGGATGTTGTTAATAAAACCAAATCGTTTTTGTCATCAGTTTTTGATATAAAAGATATGGGAAATGCTGACTTTATTCTTGGCCTTAAGTTAGTTGAGAAATGTGGCGGTTATATGCTTTGTCAAAGTCATTATGGTGAAAAAGTGTTAAAGAAATTTAATCACTTTGATTGCAAAGCTGTAAGTACACCATTTGATCATAACGGAAGATTAGAAAAGAATAAAGGTGATAGTGTTTCTTAGTGTGAATATGCAAGAATCATTGGTAGTGTAATGTATTTAATGAACTGCACTAGCCCGGATATTGCATATGCTGTAAATAGACTTGCTAGATACACTCACAATCCGAGTAATGCATATTGGTTTGCTCTAAGAATACTTTTGAGATATCTTAGAGGAACCATGAATCTTGGTTTGTTCTTTAGTGGAAATCCTTGTGTGTTAGAAGGATTTTATGATGCTAATTGGGTAACGGATAGTCATGAAGTTAACTTAACTAATGGTTACGTGTTTACTTTGGGTGGGAGTGCCATTTCATGGAAATTATCAAAGCAAGTATGTAAGGCAAAGTCTACAATGGAATTTGAATTTGTTGATTTAGAACTTGCATGTACAGAAGCCGAATGGTTAAGGAATTTGCTTATAGATATTCCTTTATGAACTAAACCCATGCCTTTTGTGTCTATACATTGTGATTCGCAGGCTGCGATTGCTCAAGCAAAGAATAGAGTTTATAATGGAAAAAGCCGGCATATTCGATTGAGACACAATATTGTGCGTGATTTGATGAGTTCATGGGTGGTTAACTTGGAGTTTGTAAGATTCGAGTTTAACCTGACTGACCCTCTGACGAAAGGACTATGCAAAAAAGTTGGTCCGCTCAACATCGAGGGGGGTGGGACTTGTTCTATTTGAAGCGGATTTTGTGTGATGGCAACCCAATATACTATTAGCAGAGATCATGTGAACGGAATGTGGTAATAACAAGTCACAGAAGGATCCTACTTAGCACTATCAATATCCCCCTCTCTATGGTGTTGTTGAAGATAGTGCTCGCTCAAGCAAATGAAGGTGAGATTTTTTAGAATCTCTTAATGGAATTCATATCCATGTTGTATGGTGGTGTGAGCAGTGCACACTTGATGAATTCTACCTATATAAGCGTGGAAGTGGTGCCGCTTCCTACGAGAGTTCGAAACAACTCGCCAGAGCACTTATGAAAACCTAGGATTGGGTGCATGGCCGATATGGCACCACACTGCGACTTTGTCTGAAGCTAGTCAATGACATGTCAGTTGTAAGTTTATATAAACAATAAAGAGGCAAGGTTCAAGACATCAATGTCATCTTATTTCCGTTTATATACTTCTTCTTGTGCTAAGTGGCAATTCAAGACACGAGTCATTGTCTAGTATGTGTCGTTGTCTTTGTTTGATAGTAGAGAGGTTGGTTTAATAACGTTTGGAAATGTTTGTATATAAGTTTGGATCATGTGGGGGATTGTTGGAAAGTACGTTAAAAGTACTTTAAAATAATGCTCCAAACTTATATATAAAGATGTAAGATGTTGTTTGTGAGATTGAAAGATGAGTTGAACACTTTAAACTTGAAAGAAATCACTTGGACCGATCCATGTGTGAGTTGGATCGACCCAAGTGAAAGCTGAAATGAAGTTGAGTGTTCTGTTGGACATAGATCGATGACATCGATCGATCGATGTGACACAGATCGATGACATTGATCGATTGATGTAGTATGGCAGAAAGTTGGAACTTCCTGTCCAACATAGATCGATGACATCGATCAATTGAAGTGACTTTGATCGATCACATTGATTGATCTATGTGGTCAGGAAGCAAAGCTAAAAGTTTCTGTCCAACATCAATTGATGACATCGATCGATTGATGTACCAAAAGACAGAACTCTTCACTTTGAATTGCATCTTTTGATCCAAGAATCATCTCCCTTCATTTGTGAACGTTATGCAACTGACTTGGAGGTTTAGTAAACTGCTGAAATAGATTTTCAAAGTGTGTTTTCATCTAACCTTAAGCCTATAAATACAAGGCTTGGCTATTTTAAAGAAAAAACTACAATCTTGCAAAATTGTGTAGTTTCAGCAATTTACTCTCTTCCTCTCCTCTATTATCAATCCTTCTCTTGTGCAAGTTCATCTGGGAGGAAGAAGCCGTTATATCCTGGGAGGCTTGTGCCAAGTAGTTCACCTCGCTCGTGGTGGAGGTATTTTAACTTTAAGGACATCCACTTTTGTTATGTCTCGGCTTTCTAATCTTCTTGTTGTTACCGTTGTCTTCTTGTTTGGTGTCCATATTCATACACATTTCCTAACAAGAACAACTTTGAAAAAGAAATTACACAAACACAAACTCTTACGTAAATGGGAAGAAGTTTCATTTTGTAAATTTATAAAACAAAGGTATGCATCCAACAAAATGTTGCTTTCTAGCTTGTGATTCTCTTGTATGTTTAAGTTCAGATCATAGCACACATCACACCAACAATGACTAATTTGGAATGTTCTATCTGCCGTATGAACAAATTAGCTCGCACGGTTGCACCAATCTGCTAAGATAAATCACATTAAAAGAGTGAGTTATTCTATCCAATTTTTTTTAAAAAAAAAAAGAGAAAAACGTTCGGTAAGTGGAGTATCTATTATGATGACACTTAAGAAAATTCTAGCATGGAGAACGAAAGCCTCTACCAACACAAAAAGAGAATTATAAATGGTTGCAGGCCAAAAATAGCAGGTACGCCAATGCCGACGAATCTGAATCTGATGATTGAAGACGAAGAATTTGAGATTCCACCTTTTTCTTTCCTTTGAGATTTAGGCACTTGGAATAGGAAATTTAATGTGAAAGTGTTGGAACATCTTGATGTATTATGTGTTGTACGGTTTAATGTCACTAAATAAAGACCATTTAATCAAATTATTAAGCAAAATAACAAAATGCAGAATTTTACTTTGCTTCATGTTTGATGTTGATCTGTTCACCACGTATGCCCTGCTGCTTGATAAATCTGACGTGATCCAAAGATTCACGACCTCACACCAATTGTTGATGTACCCCTTAAACGGATTCAACAAGTTACTGCTTTACCCGATGGATGGGCTAGGCAATGTGGGATATGTATAAAGAGTTGGCACTCCCTCCCTTCTCCTCTATAGTCGGCCGCCCCCTCTAAATTATATCTTAGGAGGTGAAGACACTCCTCCTTTAAATAGAGAGAGAATCCTGATGGTGATATGGTTCAGAGTTACGATGACAACCAAATCCTTTTCCTTTATAGATGAGAACTCTTTCTCATCTTTATCACCAAAGAAGGATACGCTTGATGTTATCATCAAGTGATCTTTATCCAACATTAGATATTATTTAATATTTAATAATATGTAACCACACTTATCTACTAACCACTCGTTAAATGTCTTCCCTCCGGGACCAGATGTCGTACACTTAATGGTCGTTGCACTTTGAGCCCATCCATCGTGGTCTCTGACCATATGACTTTCTACATATTCGGAGTTTCCAATTTAGACCACACTATACATCCACGAGCACGCCCCAGTGACCACTTAACGTGTGGATGTTTTACGTAATAATTAATATTATTACGTGATATATGTGACATAAAATTATCATACATAACGTCCACCTTATGATTAGTTTGTGTTTACTTAATCAATGTGTTGCGCAAACACGTATCACAAATTAATTGCAACATGATTTGCATCATTTTGTATGTTTTAACATGAAAAAAATATATTATTTATGAGAAATATACAAGTACGGTATGACCACTACAAAGACTATCGAAGACTAACTTTCTGCAGATCACATGAATGACTCTTTTTAACCATCAGGTCTTTATACAACCAAGGCAATTTGTCAATACAGTGAAAGTCCGAGGACTTTTTGTTGAGGATTGTGAAAAAATCAAGAAAGCAGAACTTGGTTGGTAGCTGAATTAGATGAAGGATGAATAGAAAGCATGGTCCAGCTGGAATCAATGTAGAAGAAGCTTAATCGTTGGATGAATGAAGGAATCAACAGAAGGGAAGCTAGTTTGCTGCTAGAGTGGAAGTTAAAGTCAGGTGCAAGAAAAGAACGAAGAAGGAAGAAGAACTGCACGCGCGGGATACTTTGAATAGGGTGAAAAGACAAAAATGTCCCTGCTTACAGAATGATGGTAGATTAGCTATGAAGAAAAAAAATGTAAATTCAATGTAAAAACTACTTTCTGTTCTTCTGGTTGTGCGCGGTTAAATGCTGCAGAGGTAGCTCATCTCAAAGGCAATTATGACATTCCTTCAACGCAAAGCCTCTGGTTATTTTCAGTGTGTTCTTTGATTCTTCTCCATTCGATTGTTTCTCGCATTTTGCAATTGTTCTTGAATTTCCTAGGTTGCTTGAGAAAATTCATCATGGTATCCGAGACAAGTGTGTTGGTCTGATGCGTGAGTTGATTGATATATTGTAGTTGTTGTGATTGATTCTTTTTCCGTTTTGATTCAATTGGTGTTTCTTTGGGTGAATTGATATTTGTATTTGAATCTATTTCTTGGTAGTTTTCTCTTCAAAAATTCAATGGTTCCAAATTCAAGTGCTTCGACTTCCAGATGCAATCAGCCTCAATCTGCTGAAAATGCCAAGCAGAATCTGTACTACATTCACCCCAATGATAGCCCTGCGATTGTATTGACTCAACCAGTCCTTACTCCTTACAATTATCATACTTAGAGCCGAACCTTTGAGATGGCCTTGGTTGTCAAGAATAAGGTAGGCTTCATAGACGGATCAATTGTGACACCGCTGCCAACAAATCCTGATTTTCATCTCTGGAGACAGGTAAATACTATGGTACGATCTTGGATTATGAACTCTGTGTCTCATTCTATTGCGCAGAGTATTATGTGGTTTGATAGTGCTTTTGAGGCGTGGAATGATCTGAAACCGAGATATGGAAGCACAGACCCCTTTAGATTGTCAGACTTAATAGAGAACTTCTATGGAATTAAACAGGATAATCTTAGTGTGAATGAGTATTTCACAAAGCTGAAGGTTGTTTGGGAGGAGTTAATGTCAGTGAGACCTATCTGAAGGATCTGCAAGGCACCACTAGAAGGGGGGGTTGAATAGTTGGTGCGGAAAGTGTGGTTTTTAAAATTTGTTTTAAACCAAACAACTCAACTTCTGAAAACAGATTCTGTTTTCAGGACCAGTTTTGAAACGTTTTTAAAACTAGGTTATAGGTCTTCACAAATTCTGAAATTTTGCGAGAACTTAGCCTCAGATGTTATGAGTGTCTCCTAAAAATTTCAGATTTAAATTCAACCTTTAACCCCTTGAAAAATCGTTGGTGGTCAGAATACGGGAATCTGCCAGAAACGGTAGACTGTTTTGAAAAATTTATTCCTATTTGATCTTAACTCCAATTGATCTGAAATTTTAACCACTAACCCCTTATGTGTTTTATTTAAATGGGTTGAAACAGTTTTGAAAAATTCTTTTGGGAAGTTAGTCAAATACACTCAAAGTCTCAACTTTTGCAAGCCTAAAAGTCAGACTGCACTAGTCTCAGAACTTTGGATGTTTGAGTGACTTATACTTATCCAAAAGGATTGAAACTTGTTCCAAATTAACCCTAAGACGTATGGCTATGTTTCTAAAAATTTTCGTGATTTTTGAAAATCGTTTACTATTTTTACGAACGTAAACAAAAAGAGTAAACAGTGCAGAAACAGAATATAAGCGCTGAAAGTAAATGACACTGAGAATTTTATACTGGTTCGGTTATAAACAACCTACTTCAGTCTTCGAGGAACACCTTCCTCAGTTCACACTAATCAGACAATACAAAAAACACCTTACCACAGGGTTGATGGAGTTACACACCAACTCCAACCTTTTACAAACCTTGTACGATGAATACAATTCGCATGAACACCACCACCTTGCAAGATTGAAGATTGATCACACCTTTATCAATCTTTTACAAAGATAAAGAGTATGTGGTGGTTTAATACAAGCCTATTCAAGAATAAGAGTATAAGTACAATAGGCTTTCAAGAAGAAGAAAGAAAGAGAGTGTAGAAGAAGAGAGACTAGGCGTTTTTGATCTCAAGATTGTAATGCTTGTTCTTGTCTTTTGTTTTTGCTCATCTTCTTTACTTTTATGCCTTGTAGCCGTCCTCCTATAGGTACCATCCCCTCTTGAAAATTATCTTCTAAGTCATTGGAAGAATGTGTGGCATCATTGTCACATGATCTTGCTTACTTGGCTCCTTCTCATTTGGATGATCATTTAACATTTGCTTACTTGGCACTTCATGATTGGTTGAAAGTTGTCATCATTTGATGACTTGGAAAATCTGAATGTTTCACTCAAAACATGTGCCAAAATCAACAT